>CAKNXH010000041.1:1223007-1248801 GCA_932178445.1 Andricus quercusramuli | reverse complement strand
ATTCAATAAATTCAATGAATTCATGGAATTCAATGAATTCGCAGAATCCACGGAATTCGTGGAATACAAGGTATTCATGAAATTCAAGGAATTCATTGAATTCAAGTGATTCACAGAATTCACGGAATTGAAGGAATTCACTGAATTCAATAAAATCACGGAATTCGTAGCTGTCACGAAATGCAAGGAATTCGTGAAATTCATGAAATGCACGAAATTCAAGAAAATAGTGGGATTAAATGAATTCAACGAAGTCACGGAATTCGCGGAATCCACGAAATTCATGGAATGCATGGGTTTCACAGAATTAAAGAAATTCACTGAATTAAAGGAATTTACTGAATTAAAAGAATTCACTGAATTAAAGGAAGTCACGAAATTCAATGAATTCACGGAATTCAATGAAGTCACGAAATTCACGGAATGAAAGGAACTCGGTGAATTCAATAGAATCACGAAATTTATAGGATGCACAAAAATTCAAGAAATTCACGGAATTCAATTAATTCACGGGCTTCGCGGAATTCGTGGCATTCATAGAATGCACGAAATTCACCAAATTCAATAAATTCAATGAATTCATGGAATTCAATGAATTCGCAGAATTCACGGAATTCGTGGAATACAAGGTATTCATGAAATTCAAGGAATTCATTGAATTCAAGTGATTCACAGAATTCACGGAATTGAAGGAATTCACTAAATTCAATAAAATCACGGAATTCGTGATATACACGAAATTCAAGAAAATCGAAAAATTCAATGAATTCACGGAGTGCACTGCATTTACGGAATTCAATAAGGTCACGGACTTCACGGAATTGAAGGAATTCACTGAATGAAAGGAATTCCATGGAATCACGGAATTCATGGAATTAATGAAATCAAGGAATTCGTGAAATTCATGGAATGCACGAAATTCAAGGAATTCACGGAGTTCAAAAAATTCATAGAATCCAATGAATTCGCGGAATTCACGAAATTCAATGAAGTCACGGAATTCACGCAATTCATGGAATTCAAGAAATTCACGGAATTCTGGAAATTCAGAGAATGCGAGCAATTCAAGGAAATCGTGGAATTCA
The DNA here is from genome assembly GCA_932178445.1 of Andricus quercusramuli. NCBI lineage: Eukaryota > Metazoa > Arthropoda > Insecta > Hymenoptera > Cynipidae > Andricus > Andricus quercusramuli. The sequence goes on along the minus strand of CAKNXH010000041.1, from coordinate 1,247,716 downwards.
AAACTTTTGCTTTTGGACTGGAGATTTTACATCACTGTTTTATATTATTCAGAGTTCTGTTTTGTAATCAATTGTGGAATAATTTTCAACTTTTCCTGAATGCAGTGATGTCCTCGATTTAACTGAACTGATTGGGAAATTTTTTATTAATTAATTTCCTCCGTAAATAACATCGGCTCAATATCGAGTTCATAGTTAACAAAATACAATCTGCAGTATTACCAAATATTTATTTTTTTTATTTCTTATAAATTAATATCAATGATCTATTTCTGAAAATTATTATTTCATTTAATTTAATTCAAAATTTCTCTCTCTCTCTCTTATATATATATATATATATATATATGTGTATATAAATAACCATGAATGTGTGTCTGCTCGTTGCTTATGCAAATCCACAATTTTTAACCAATCAGCACCAAATTATGCACACATATTCTTTGGACTCTGAGACAGGTCGTGAGAGTAGGGGAGGGGGGGGGGGGGGGAAGCAGGTGGTAAGGAGGAGCAGCGCAGCGCATGCACACTCCTGAAAAACTCCTATATGTCTATACGGTAGTTTCAGATTGTGATTTTGCGAACATTTTCTTTTTTTATTATATCTATATATCTATATTATACAACACCTTGTACTACACAGTAAAAACGAATACTTAAAGTTATATTCGACTTAATTTCAAATTTGACTTGAAAAAAGGAAGCACCTGAATTTAAGTATACACGCGATCTTAAATAAAGCATTAACATTAACATGGTAGCTCTAAGAAAGCATCCGGAGGTGACTGCTGTCACCTATAATACTCACGGCCGCTATGTAAGGATAACAGCGGTAAAAACAAACTGCAAACTACACCATGCTTCTAATTTTGTACCTATAACATCATTGCAAATTATTTCTAAAATCGTAATAAATTAACTTATAACATCCTCATATCATCAATCACTTGACTTAGTCCGTGGCTATGACGAAAAACCGGGTTCACCCGAGAAAAAGTTTAAATTGAATAAAGCATTATTATGATTTTTTGTTTAAACTTTTTCTCGGGTGAACCCGGGTTTTCGTCAAGCTACGTAGAAAACGACGTCGTAAATTACGTATAAACCGACGTCGTATATTACGTGTGGTATGAGGTCGAAAACTACGCAAGAAACGACGTAGGAAACTACGTCGGAAATTGGGATAGTGAACGACGTAGGTTCCGACGTCATTTCATACGTGGTTTCCGACGTCGTTCCATACATAGTTTACGACGTCGATAACTATGCAGTAAACGACGTAGTAAACGACGTAGTAAACGACGTAGTAAACGACGTAGTAAATGACGTCGGAAATCGGGATAGTACACTACGTAGTATACGACGTCGTTTCCTATGTAGTATACGATGTAGTTTCCCACGTAGGTTAATTTTTTATTTAAAAAATTATTCCTAAAGTAGTACAATCTCTGCATAATAATTCAACGAACTAAATTTAAAAGCTTGAATTTATAATTTGGTATACGTAGTGAATTAAATTTGGGGATACTGGCATTCACTTGCAAGGAAAGAAGATGATATATATATATATATATATATATATATATATACCCGCGTGCCAAAAATATGCCAAGGCACTTGCGAGATGGATGCAGAAAGCTGTCATCCTTGGGTCGCTTCGTGTCCTCAAGACACACGAGGGTTTCGCCGGCCTGTCGTTGTAATTTCGTCGTGACCCGTGACCACCCATCTCACGGATGTGAGACGTGGCCATAGGTGTATTTTACCGCGGTTCTACTGGGGGCTATTGACATTTTCTTTTTAGATGGCAGTTGCCCTTAGTGGTACCCTGCGGTGGTTGTTTAACTTTTTTTTGATTATATATACTACATAGGAAACGACGTCGTATACTCCGTAGTGTACTATCCCAATTTCCGACGTCGTTTACTACGTCGTTACTGCGTAGTAAACGACGTCGTAAGCTATGTATGGAACGACGTCGGAAACGATGTATAAACCGACGTCGTAAGATACATATGAGACGACGTCGTAAACTACGTATGGAACGACGTCGGAAACCACGTACGAAACGACGTCGGAACCTACGTCGTTTACTATCCCAATTTCCGACGTAGTTTCCTACGTCGTTTCTTACGTAGTTTCCGACGTCATTCCACACGTAGTATACGACGTCGATTCATACGTAGTTTACGACGTCGTTTTCTACGTTGGTTACGACGTCGTTTCCGACGTCGGAATTTTCAATAGGGTATACCACTGTTATCCTTACACAGCGGCCGTGAGTGTTGGAGGTGACAAGAGTCACCTCTGGATGCTTTCTTAGAGCTACCATGTATCACGCCATAGGTTCTTAGTCGCTGGCTTCCTGATGGTCTAGTTAGTTTCTTACAATGCGACAGGTGTTTAATAAAACCGCCTTCTGAGCTGCCACCAGTACCCTACTGACTCCTAAATACTCAAGATGTTCAGTGCATCTTGCGTGCACATTGCCTGTAGCCGAAGTCACGATAGGATGAATAGATGCATGTTTCACATTCCTCCATATTGCCTTTACTTCATGCCTTAGCTCGCTATACTTATGGATCTTGGTTGTAAAGGTTGCCTGCAAATTTCGGTTGATCGGACAAGTAATGTCAATGATGTAGACTCTTCCACCTTTTTTTTCTCGAATCACGATGTCGGGTCGATTGGCTCGGATGTAATGATCAGTATGGATAGTAACATCCCAATATAAGATGTAATCTTCGTTTTCTAAAACGGGAATTGGAATGTATCTATAGAAAGGCATACATTCTGTTAAGAGTCCTAGGTTTAGGGCAAGTTGTTGATGTATAATGCCCGCCACATCATTATGCCTCTGGGTACATTCTCTTTGAGCCATGACGCGACAACCATCAATAATGTGCTCGATGGATTCGTTGGTATCTCCACATAATCGGCACCGGTCAACCAGAAGAGAGAGGTCGGTGTGCGACCATTTAATGAGCCCAAAGGAGTACGTGAGGACAGGAATGGCATAGGAGATTGCCCTGATCTTGTTTGCCGAGTTAAGAGAACTCTTCAGAACCAATCTCAGTCTTGTAGTGAAGGCAGTCGTTAGGCTTTTCTCAACTATCGTATGCCCTTACATTCGAGAATACCCAGGTATTTATATGACTCACCCTCAGCCATTGCCTCGATGTCATTCCCGAAATCGTTCTCTATATCTGCGGTCCCTAATTCTGCTCTGGTTAAATGCACTGTTCGGCATTTATCTAGTCCAACCTCCATGTGGATATCATTGGAAAACTGCTTTGTAACATCAATCACTTGCTGCAGTTTCTCTTTCGAAATAGCGTATAGCTTCAGTTCATCCATGTATAGAAGATGGGTCACTTCACGACCATCCTCGTTATCATTTACGCGAAACCCATGAGACATGCTATTTAGTGTTTTGCTCAGTGGGTTCAACGCTAAACAGAACCATAAAAATTATTATTATATTATTATATTATTATATTATTAAAGAGGTTGTAGGCTCCGGAAGCTTCGATCATGGTTCCTTAAAGAAACCAACCCCAAAGCTACTGGAACGTGTACGTCATCCACTTCTGCTCCTTCTGTCCTAGAAGGTAAGCAAGAGCGGGAAATTTACGCGGGATAACATCGGGCAACACTGTTCCTTGGAGTCAGGTCTCTAGCCAAGGATGACCTTACGCGGCAGACAAGACAGTTGGAGATGAAAGTTTCACTTCTGGATACTTTTTTAGAGCTACCAATCTTTGTAGAATTTAAGAGGAACAGTGTTGACGGACCAGATGGAGTGATCTCAGGAGAACAGCCTTTTGCATCCGGTTCGCGATAAAATGAGCTTGACGCTGGCAAGCCGGAATCTTGTTGAGTTGGCTGATAAATGAAGCTTTCATACCTCCAAGACAGCCGAGTATGAGAATTATAAGATGGACTTTGTAGCCTTGGTGCAGCCTACTCAGCTCGAAAAGAAGTGCTTGATATTTCGCCCGTTTTTCTCCCTCCTTTGCCGTGATATTACCATCGGCTGGTGCCGCGAATTCAATCACGTAAATGATCCTATTCTTCAGATCTTGGAGGACGTCAGGCTTCGTAGAACTGATACGTTGAGTGGTGGAGAATGAGAAATTCCAGTAGATCTTACACTGATCATTCTCCACAACTGACTCGAGTTCCCCCTGGGCGTATGGCAAGACGGGCAATAGATCAACACCATAGAAATGCCTAAGATGGTAATATAACACTTTTAGAGCTGCATTGTGTCGCTCTATGTACGCGTAGCGTGCATATCTAGAGCATCCACTGAGAACATGTCCAAGTGTTTCTGGCTCTTGCTTGCACGCTCGGCAGTTAGTATCGCGTACAGGTGAATTCATTATGCGCTCGCGGTAAACTAAGGTGTCTATGACGCCGTCTTGACAGGCAAAAAGAAATCCCTCGGTCTCCGATCTCAATCCAGCAGACTTGAGAAACATGTTGGACAGACCCATCGAGAGCTCTTCTCTACGTATGATGCCGTAGAACTTACCATGAAGGGGTTTCTCAGCATGTTCTTTTAGTAGGAGCGTATGTTCTGCTTCCTGTATACGACTTTTGAGCACCAGAGGTGTTAGTGATGCTAGGCCATGTGTAATGTCGCTGGAATTAAATGGGAGGTCCAGTTCCTCTGCGGCCCTATCTGCTGCATGGTATAGAAACACCGCAGCATTGGCGACTTCATGTTGATGTACGAGTCGCATAAGGGAATCCGTGCTTTTTAGAACTGGGCAGGCTGTAGCCAGAACCGTTCTTCGATGAAGACACCTTAAGCTTAGCAAGCCGCTACCCCCTTTATCGCGAGGGAGATATATACGAGGTACGGAAGATCCAGGATGAAGACTTCGTTGTATTGTCATCATCTTGCGTGTGCTTTGATCAAGTTGTTTGAACTCATCGACGTTCCATTTTACTGCACCAAACGTGTAGAGCAGTATAGGAACGGCCAGCATATTGGTCGCCTGGATCTTATTCTTTCCAGATAATTCGGAAGACCAAATTTTTCTGAGAATTTGGCGATACCTTTTTCCAAGGGCCGTTTTCAAGTTATGCACATTTTGGGTTTCCGCTTGCGGTATTCCAAGATATGTATATGTTTCTCCAATACCAAGATGTTGAATGGTATTTCCGCCTATGAGTTGAACATCCTGATCGTCACTGGATGATGTAGTTTCTAGTCTTCCTTGGTGTAGGTGGACGCAGGCATACTTGTCCAGTCCAAAGCTCATGCCAATCGCTTTAGAATACCTATTTACCGCATCTACAAGGATGTTAAAGTCCTTTTTTGAGAAAGCAAAGAGTTTAAGGTCGTCCATGTATAAAAGGTGGTTGACCTTATATTCTCTTCTGTTCGGCGGGCCACATAGGTATCCAGAGCTTTTGCCTCGGAGCACAATAGAAAGAGGCAAGAGGGAGATGCAGAAAAGTATCGGACTTAGAGAGTCTCCTTGGAAGACCCCCCTCTTATATGTGACAAAACTTGTAGTCACTTGTCTTTTGTCAGATGTTATGACAAATCTTGTCCGCCACAAGAGCACAAGCTCTTTTATGCATCTCACTATTTTTGGATGCACCTCCATGCACTCAAGGAGCTTAATAAGTAGCTCATGGTTCGTGTTATCGAATGCCTTACGGTAATCAATCCAAGCCATGGACAGATTGCGTCGATACCTGATGGAGTACTGGGTAATGCACCTGTCTATTAACAGGTTGTTCCTGCAACCTGCCAGCCCTCTCTTGTATCCACGTTGTTCGGCTATTACACTCCATACCGGCTCGATAGATGGTAATATCCTCTCTTTGAGGATGCCAGTGAATAACTTGTAGCTGGTGTTTAAACAAGCTATGGGCCTGTAGTTCTTTGGACTTGACAAATCCCCGGCCTTAGGGATCAATACCGTGCGTCCTTGCACTAGCCACTGCGGGACGGGTTGTTCTCCGTTTAAGAAAGTAGTAAATATACGAGCTAGATGTTGGTGCATAGAAGTAAACTTCTTCCACCAAAAGTTGTTGATTTTATCTGGCTCTGGCGCTGAAAAGTTCTTAGTTCTAGCGATAACTTTCTTCACTTCTTCAGCAGTAATTAGTGGACACTCTTCCTCTGGACCTTGTAACCTTTGCCTTTGGCAAAAGTTACGAAAGAGTGATATATCAGAAGCATCTTCATTTAGCTGATAAGTATCTCCATATACTTGCTCCCAGAAGACTTGAATCTGTTCTCGACTAGGCGTACTTTTAACTACACATGACGCTTTATTGAACAGACGGGAAATATTAGTAGAAAAGGTGGAATTTTCCTGAATCCACTTAACTCGCCGTTCAAGGCGCTGTTTCGCTGTTGAAAGAGATCTTACTTTTTGCGTCCAGTGCTGCTTGATGGTCGACAGTTTACACTTGTTCAGCGTGTTATTTGCTTTCCTCAAGTTTCGAGCAAGTGCCCTAACTTTTGGAGTGAACTTTTTGTTTGGTGTTATGTAGCTAATCACGCACTGAAAATTTGATGCATGCCGTCTCGCCGTTTCAATTTTGAACTGAAGCTGTGTAATACGCTCGCGTGTCCTACTGAGACGTACCGAAGTATCGTTACTTCTATCGTCGCTAATCAGGGAGACCGCCTTCTCGTAAACTACACAGTTCAGATTCCAGAGATTAACATCTTCAGGGAGCAAATCGCGGAGAGCAGTATTAGCTTTAGCTAATTTGTCCATCCTGAGGAAGACTTTTTGGTGGATAGATCTCCTACTTCTCATGTTGGCATTATCGGCTATCTGCAAAGGTGGTCTTGCTGGAACGGGTGGAATGTTTGCTGGAGGCTGTTGCCTCCAGCAAACATTTTATTATAACATATTAAACATATTATTATATATATTATTATTATTATTATTTCATTTTATTATCTAGATATATATATATTTATTTATTTATCATTTATTATGAGAAGTTGTAGGCGCCGGAAGCTTCGATCATGATTCCTTAAAGAAACCAATCCCAAAGCTAGTGGAACGTGTACGTCATCCGCTTCTGCTCCTTCTGTCCTAGAAGGTAAGCAAGAGCGGGAAATTTACGCGTGATAACATCGGGCAACACTGTTCCTTGGAGTCAGGTCTCTAGCCGCGGATGACCTTACGTGGCAGACAAGACAGTTGGAGATGAAGTTTCACCTCTGGATACTTTTTTAGAGCTACCAATCTTTGTAGAATTTAAGAGGAACAGTGTTGACGGACCAGATGGAGTGATCCCAGAAGAACAGCCTTTTGCATCCGGTTCGCGATGAAATGAGCATGACGCTGGCAAGCCGGAATCTTGTTGAGTTGGCTCATAAATGAAGCTTTCATACCTCCAAGGCAGCCGATTATGAGAATTATAAGATGGACTTTGTAGCCTTGGTACAGTCTACTCAGCTCGAAAAGAAGTGCTTGATATTTCGCCCGTTTTTCTCCCTCCTTTGCCGTGATATTACCATCGGCTGGTGCCGAGAATTCAATCACGTAAATGATCTTGTTCTTCAGATCTTGGAGGCCAATGTCAGGCTTCGTAGCACTGATACGTTGAGTGGTGGAGAATGAGAAATTCCAGTAGATCTTACACTTCACACAACTTCCTGCTTTAAAATTTGTTATCAAGATTAAAATAACACAAAACCTTTTCTACCAAAAACAGTGACCCACTTCGATTCCTTCCAGAATTTCTGTTGCATACATTGTAACAAAACTAACAAAAAAAATTGAGCACTCGTGAAACCCAGGAAATATTCTTTATTGAAAATTTGTTACCAATATTTAAAAAATACTACAGATTTTATACCAAAAAAGTCACCCTTTTGATTCCTCCAGGAATTTCTGTTACGTCACTTGTGACAAAAATAAAGACAGAAACTGAACATTTACGGAACAAGTAATATTTCTCTTTGGAAAATTTATTACCAAGATTTAAATAACAAAACACTTTTTCTAACAACACAAGTCACCCATTTCGATTCCTAGCAGAGCTTCTGTTTCATATGTAACTTGTAACAAAAGTAACAAAAAAACTAATCATTTACGAAACCTAGCAAAATTTTTTCCTGGAAAATTCTTTACCAAGATTAAAATAACGAAACACATAACTTGTTACAAAAGTAACAAAAAACTGAAAATTCGAAAAAATCAGCAAAATTTCTCTCCTAAATCCTAAATATAAATCTACCTAAATCTCTAAATCTCTAAATCTACCTAAATCTTAAACAAAAAACCTAAATCTCCTAAATATAATGGAGATCAAGAATTTGTAATGAAAAAATTCGATCGACACGAGAGAATCATCTCGATTGCGTGATCGTTCGTCTCGATGTGATGAGTATTGTGTTCAAGATTTTAATTTAATCTAAAGAGAGTTTGAAACAAATTTCAAATGCTCGATATGCATCACTACTTCTGAAAATTAGTTAAATTTTCACTTTAGAACCATTTGTAATCACTTCACTGGAAGTAATCCGCCCTCTTGTAGAATGCAAGTGGGATCAGTGCATTATTTCCTGAAAGTCTATGGAATTTTGAATACCTTAGTCAATTCTGTGATATTTAGCCATTTGTCAAAAATAGATCAAAGTTTTTTGTTAAATAGGAACCTTTTTCAAGGTATTTCTCAAACAAAAAACTACCCAAAAGTGTATAAAACATACAAAAAAATCATGCGGCTACAAGTACTTCATTATTTTTCTAAAATCAGGAAGAGGTTGAATAATTTCTAACTTCCGTGACACTTATTGATTTCAAAAAATAGATAAGAGGTTTCTGACAAATAAACCTTGTCTGTTTCGATCCTTGGTGGAGAAACTACCCAAAAAACTTATAAAACATAAATTTAAATCATGCGCCTGCAAGTAGTACATTTTTTTCAAATCATGAAAACTGTAAATAATTTCCAACTTCAGTGACACATATTGATCTTACCCTAGTAGCAACGTCTGCCTTGTATGGCCATCTCTGGTATGACAGAGGCCAGACTCTGGCTCAGCAGCTGCTCCCTCTAGTCGACCAGACTGGCGGGAGAAATGATCAGACCAGACGAAAAACAGAATCTGGTGAATAAAGGAACCAGATTCTGGTATTTAGTTTAAACACTAGTAATTAATGTAGGATATAAATAATGAAATTGAAAATCTGGAATCGGAAATTTGAACGATTCACAAGTATGACCAAACATGCAAGCATTCAAGCTTATACGTCAACAGGTTATGTTTTTAATATTTCAGTGTGTCTCCTGGAATGTTGTGACGGCACCGCAATATAATCTCCTAGAAAGGGCTCAAATATAGTGTAAAACTATTACAGAAACCTATTTAGTACTATTTTACGTTATTTTAATTTTGTCTGGTGTATATCATGACCAGTCTGGGCCAGGATCTGCTACACCAGACTCTGGTGCCAGAACAGCACGCCAAAGCGGAACCAGCCGGGCGCCAGGCTGCAAACAGATTCTTCTTTTTCGGTCACCTAGCTTGCGCCAGTCTGCAGTTATCTTGCTACTAGGGTAAAAAATAGATAAGAGGTTTGTGACAAATGTACCTTTTCTGTTGCGTTTCTTGATGGAAAAACTACGTGCGAAATTTTCGAAATATAAATTCTAAACCATGTTCGAATAGTTAGAAACACTTATCCCCTAGGGCCGCATTTAGTACAGGGGCCAGCGGGGCCATGGCTTAAGGGCCCCCACATTCTAACCGAGCCTTGGGCCCCCACAACCCTGAATGCCGCCCTGCTTATCCCTTTTCGCAAACAAATTAGCTTAGTAATAGATTCAATGCTTTCACGATGATTTATTATAATAAAATTAAAGGAGATTTTTCGGCTTTCAATCGTGTGCAAAACTACGAATCTTGCCGAGGTTTCGTGAACATTGCAGTTCACTTCTTCAGGGCTGACCTGAAACCGAAGTTTTTAGGTTATTCTGTTCTTATATGTACATATATATATATATATATATATATATATATATATATATTCTCTATGATGCCTGTGATTAGCCAGAGCACCCAAAGGAAGGTATTTTCTTTGGATTTTATCTAGTTTTGAAAGTGACCTTACGGTCAGAAAGGTTTACATGTTCCAATGCTGTTAGAGGTCTGAATGTTGGTTTCGAAAATTTCCTTTATTCCAAACATTGATGTTACATACATAAATTTGCAATGCATCAAAGTTGTTCTTTTATTTAATCTTCACTTCTGGTTTTGGAAAGTAAATCATATTCAATTGTGTTACTGTACATGCGTGAGACAAAATTTCGACATTTATTTCTCAAAATTGTATCTGTTTGTTGATTGTGTGTTCTGCACAAAGACGTTTCGTCTCATTGCTTGGATATGTAAAAATTTGTTGTTTTTTCTGAATATCGTAAATGTTTATTGTTTTTTCACACCATCTTTTTTCAGGCAGTTTAATAAAAAATCGGCTGTTATCCTCCTTTGCTCGTTCAACCTCAAACTCTTGTGAGGGGTCTCACCGCCGTTTCCATAGCAACAGTTTATAGTTTTACATCAAGGAACGCAGAAGGAAAGGTTTTACTTTGACGAGAACCTCTTATCTATTTTTTTTTTCGAATGAATAAATATCACAGAAGTTAGAAGTTTTTTACACTTTATGATTCTCAAAAAATCATGCACTATTTGTTGTGGCATTATTGAAATTTATGTTTCAAACATTTTTTGTGTGGTTTTTTCTTGAAGGAACATAACAGACAAAATTTCATTACGACGAAAACCTCTCTTCTATTTTTCTTTAAATTGATAAATGTCACAGGGATTAGAAATTGTTCACACTTTTAACGATTTCAGAAATATAATGCACTACTTGTGGTGGCATTATTGCAATTTATGTTTCAGAGTTTTTTTGGGTAGTTTTTCCATCAAAGAACGCAATAGACAAGGTTTCACGTTAACGAAAACCTATTATATATTTTTTTAAATCAGTAAATCGGCAATTAAATCCGAACTCAAGAGAAGCAAATATCTAGGTCTGTGGCTTCATGTCTCTGTTTGTAACATTTTTTAAGAAGAAAATTAGAAACACAATATTAACAAGTCAATCTGTGCAAAAATTCTATTTTTGAACAAAAAGGCTCAGAAACATTGTGAATCAAAAAATCAGTTGTTTTGAAAAAATATATTCAAGAAGTTCATTATATGCAAAAAGAATGATATAGAAAGGCCTCAACATAATTATGTTTCCAAATAACGTTGTAATCGGCTCGTTAGAGACAAGTATCTAACAAGAGGAAAAAAGAGGGAGAGATTCGGAAATTGTTACTTTCTTTCGAAGCTATGCAACAGAAATCATGACTGGAACCAAAAAAAGTGAAGTTTTTGTTATAAAATCTGGTTTGTTATCTAAGTGTTGTGTTATTTTGATCTTAGAACAAAATTTCAAGAAAGAGATTTTGCTGGGCTTCTCAAACTTTCAGTTTTTTTGTTACTTTTGTTACAAGTTATGTGACCGAAATTCGAAGAGGAATGGAGAAGTGTGATTTTCTGTTGATAGAAAATATATTGTGTTAATTTATTGTTAGTTTTTTGTTACTTTTTAAGAAGCTATGTAAAGGAATGTCTACGGGGAATCCAGAAGAATGACTTTTGTTGTTAGAAAATGTGGTTTGTTATATAAATCTTGGTAACGAATTTTCCAGAAATAAATCTTGCTAGGTTTCTTGAATGTTAAATTTGTTGTCAGTTTTGTTATAAGCTATGTAACAGAAATTCTCAGGGGAATCGAAAAGGGTGACTTTTGTTATTAGAAAAGGTGCCGTGTGTTTTGTTGTTTACATTTTATCAAAAAATGTTAAATGAAGAATATTTTCTGGGTTTCGCGAGTGTTGAGTTTTGTTGTAAGGTATGTAACAGAAATTCTGAAATGAGTCGGAGGGGGGGATTTTGTTGTTAGAAAACCTGTTGTGCTAATTCAGTCTTGCTGACAAATTTTTAAGAAGGGAATTTTTGTGGGTTTCTTGAATTTTCAGTTTTGTTGTTAATTTTGTTACAAGGTAGAAATTCTAAGAGGAATCTAAAGGGGTGACTTTTATTGTTAGAAAAGCTGTTGTATTATTTCAATCTCGCCAAAAAAAATTTCAACGAAGGAATTTTGGTCGGTTGCTCGAGTTTTTAGGTTTTTTGTTACTTTTGTAACAAGATATGTAACAGAAATTCTGAAAGGAATGGCAGAAGGTTACTTTGATTTTGAAAAAGTTTGTTTTGTTATTTAAATCTTGATGAAGAATTTTCAACAAACAAATTTGGCTGGATTTCGCGAATGTTCAGGTTTTTATTACTTTTGTTACAAGATATATACAGAAATTATGAGAGATAGGATTTTTTCGATAGAGTGACCTTATTAATAAACGAAACTTACCTTCGCACAACTTTTTGCCAGCGGACATTTCTATTTATTTTTTTGTGCATTATCACGTAGTACAAGGGGTTATATAGGTTGCATAGGTTACCGCGGGCGAAGTGGGTTTGGAAATTTATTTATTGCGATTGTTTGAAGTTTGAGACTAATGTTTTCTCAATTTATGGAAACAAAGTTTCCATATATTCAAGAAAACAGAATATATCCATGTCATGAAATGTGAAGCTGTCTCACATACAAATACAATTATTAATTTCAATTATGTTTTGTAAAGGAATGACGTAATCTATAGACAGCTATATTTTTCTCGTGTATATATTGTCAACATAATGAAAAGTGAAAGGACGAATAATATCCGATTTTTTTCCTGAATTTGTTAAATGTATATACTTTGGACACATCATTCATAAGAAATAAAATGTTGCTTGTACTCAGAAAAAATGGGTAAATATTAATAAATTAATTACAATAACAGTACTGATTTAAATCATTGCTTTCTCATTATATAGGTTATGAAATTTTCATGAATGTTCTGTTTTGGATGAATACTGGGAAAAAATGTGAACAATATTCCTAATACGTTGCCTTGAGATGTAATCATGTGATTAAAATTTCTCTGGGAAAATCGTACATAAAATTTTTGTAATAAAAGAAAAACACATTTTTATTTTTAATTCAATTGATTATAATGTCATTCTAATTATAATTACATTATTTGGAAATAATTTTTCTTTTAACTTGAACATCGACAATCCATTTGAAGTCATGAATAAGAAGAAAGATTCTTATTCCTGCAAAAAATACTTTTACAGCAAGCAGAACCTTTATTTCTTTATTCAAATCTTTTTTTTCCAATTATTTTTTTATAAAATCATCAATGTGAAATAAAAAGATTCAAAACTTGCTGAACATTAACCCCTTCATTGGCAGAGAGAATTCGACAAAAAATGCCCAAATTGGCAGGAAATTTGTTTATCCTGAAAATTTTTATCCTGAGGTTTTCTGAGGTCGCGGAATCCGAATCTGAAGTGAAAATTCAGAAATTCAATATGGCGGACGAAACTACAAAAAAAAGGCTCGATTTGGATAAATCTTGGTACTTACGAGTTGTTGGGGTCGCTGAACCCGAATCTAGAGTCAAAATTCGAAAATTTGAAATGGCGGATCCAACATCGCACACGAAAATATCAAAAACGGCTCAATTTGGATAAATCTTGGTACTTACGTGTTTTTGGGGTCGCTGAATCCGAATCTAAAGTCAAAATTTGAACATTTAAAATAGCGGACGATAATACAAGAAACCGCTCGATTTGGATACGTCTTGGTACTTATATGTTATTTAGGTTACTAATTACGAATCTGGATTAAAAATTTAAAAATTCAAAATGGACACACTGAACCATACAAAGTAGATTCTGTTGTTGGCTTCGTAGAATTTACTAAACGGAATAGTAGGATCTACTACTGGAGAGAACTGGAAAGAACTGGAAGAGTATATGCTACTATACGACACCGTTTAGTAGATTCTACGAAACCAACAGAATTTTGAATTTTCGAAATTTGACTTCATATTTGGATTCAGCGACCCTAAAAACCTGCAGGGACTGAGTTTCATCCAAATCGAGCCGTTTTTTGTATTTTCTTGCGCCATATTGGATCCGCCATGTTGAATTTTTGAAATTTGACTTTAGATTGGGATTCAGCGACCCCCAAAAACTCGCAAGTACCGAGGTTTATCCAAATCGAGCCGTTTTTTGTATTTTCTTCCGCCATTTTGAATTTTTGAAATTTGTCTTTAGATTGGGATTCAGCGACCCCAAAAACCCCCGAGTAAGACTTGAATGCAAAATCGAAGTAAGTTAAATAGGAAAAAAGAAGATTGACGACGCATTTTGCGTCAGTGCCACACAGGGAACGGAAAATTTTGACGCATTTTGCGTCAATGCCATCGAAGGGGATAAGAAGAAAGATTCTTATTCCAGCAAAAATACTTTTATAGCAAGCGGAACCTTCATTTCTTTATTCAAATCTTTTTTTTCCAATTATTTTTTTATAAAATCATCAATGTGAAATAAAAAGCTTTGAAACTTGCTGAACATTCTTCTTTTTTAGATTTTTGTAAGCGAAACACTTCTAAAGTGGTTTAGGTGTCTGCCCGTCTCAGTTATTATTACCACGAGCAGAGAAATACTCAGACATCTGGGGAAAATCTGTTTTTCAACAAATCTAAAAATGATGTTAATAAATGGTGTTGAGGAGGGTTGGGGGCAGGACATGAACATATATTGGGCGGAAGGGAGTAAGGAAAAGATGTTCATTGCACCATGGTGGTAGTGGGGTAGAAGTAGTGGAAGAGTGTACAAAAATTGGATTTTGAAAGCGAGGGGTGGGGGATTGAGTATGGCACGAGGAGAGGGGAAGACGAAGTGGGAATGAGAGGGGTGGGGTGAGGGATAAATTGTATCTTTACAGTTTATATTCACATTTTAGATTATTCAGACATGTAGTATACAGGGTGATCCTGAACTCGTCAAATTCCTTGTACGTACACATTCCTTGTACAAAACTGAACAAAAAACTACCGTGGGAAAATGTTGTACGATCAATAGTTTTTAAACTATTGAGAGTTGTAAAGAACTAATAGGAGCTCGCCATTTCCGCGAGTACTTAAGCATCTTGCGTGATCTCTAGAATTTGAATCGAGGGAATCACTGAACAAGTAAGGGTGATATGCATGGAGAATAGACATAAGGAGACCAAAGTCCTGTACATTGACTTCACCAAAAACGAGCATTTTTCTGTCGGATGTACAATAACGCACCGAAATGCTAGATCTTCTCGAGCGCAGCGCTAGTGCGGTACGTGTAAAGATGGCCGCCGTCATGGTCCGTGTAAATATAACCTCAAGGCTCAAGCATAAATGCAAAATTCCTAAATCATTTAAACAATTTGTTGAGTCATGTGTTCAAAAGGAAACCTTTGGTGCATTTTAAACTGATGAAAAATTCAATATTTATCAAATACAATAATCCTGACTTTCACGTTGAAATAAAAATCTTAATTATTCTCTATTTAAATGTTTATAACGAAAAGGTTATATTAATTCGTTAGCGCAATAATTCAAAGGTACCTATCTCGTCCATTGCAGGATCTCTACAGTTACACACACACACACACACCTCAAAAAAAGATGTTTCGCAGTGGATAAAATTATTTAAATTATTCAACTCTTGTTTTATGTCAATGACAATTTACCTCTGTAAATCACATATTACAATCGTGAATAATTCAGAATCTGTCAATGTCAACAAAACAAAAACAGCCACCGCTCAATACGCGTGCGACACTAGCGCCTGACACGGAAACGGGAAGTATTGTAAAAATTATCATACAACAAAAATTTGCTCATTTTCGGTTACACTACTTTGGTCTCCTTATGTCTATTTCAGTCTTTTCAGTCCATGGTGATATGTTTTGAAAACTTCACGTTACTTTGAAATTGTTTGTCTCTGGCGAATATTAGAATTACTGACTTGAAGTGCATCACGTTCTAGAGTTTGCGCAAGATGCTTATGTACGGGCGGGAGTAGCGAGCTCCCATTGGTTCTTTACAAATCGCAATAGTTTCAAAACTATTGATCATACAATATGTTGTCACAGTAGTTTTTTGTTCGGTTTTGTACAAGAAATGTGTATGTTCAAGGAATATGATGAGTTCAGGATCACTCTGTATACAAAAATCAAGAAGAAGCATTTTGAAAATTAATTTTTTTAATTTTTCGCTGAAATACTTCATATTTCAGCGAAAATTTTTTTGGGTACCTGCAGCAATAATATTAGTGTGCCTTCAAAAATTGTGTTTATAAATTAAAGCTTAATTTCCTCTTCAAACTACTTACACTATTTTATTAAAAGTACTTCTTTAAGAAATTTTCTTTTTTCTTCAGATTTTGTCAAATAATACCTTTAAGAAAGTTCATTCATTATTATCTACAAGCAATGATCAATTTTGAAATATATAAACATGAATTTATGAATAGACATTCTGGAGAAAAATGGTTTCGTTTATCGAAATAAATAATTTTGTATGGATTTGGTATATGTATGTATTTTGTATGGAAATTTGAAAAAAAAATCTATTTTCATTCAAAGCCACTATTTTTCTGCATTTTGAACATTATTATCCAATCTATACATGGAAAAAAATATAAGCTGTCTATCGATACTAGCAGATTACTTCATATTCATTAAGGGTATACTTCTGAAAAGCTTACCCAAGAATACTGACTTGATACTTGGCCCAAGGGTTCCTTATAGACCCTAGTTAAATACACTAAACAGATTTTCCGCGCAGACCAATATAAATTAAGTTACTAATAATTTTGTCTTTTTTCATTAATTTTTTTTGAGTGTTGAAAAATATTGATTTTGGAAAAAAATATTGTTTATAAAAGTTATAGATCTTGTTGAAACACGTATTTTTTACATTCATACTTTTCTTCTAAAATCAATATTTTTTCGAGGAAAATGACAAAAATGAATTTTCATATTTTTGCTGGAAAAGAGGATGGGAGGGGGTGTGCCGGCCCCTTTTCCAACGCACCAAAAAAACCACGTATCCTAGTGGTGGTCCCAAATATTTTTGAATGATAAAAGTTTATTCTTCAAAACTTTTTTGGATACTAATATCGCAAGTTTTGGAATGTTTTTATAACAAAAATTTGAAAATTAATTTTTGTCATTTTTCGCGGAAATATTAATTTCAGAAATAAAGTGTAACATAAAAAAATGTGTGTTCCGACGAGATCTACAACTTTTATGGAAAATATTTCTTTCAAAAATCAATATTTTTCGAGATGTTGAAAATAATAATTTTCAAAAAAAAGTTAACATTACTGATAATTTGTATCAATCTGCGCCAAAAATCCTCTTGGTGCGTCTAACTAGGGTTTAAAAGGAACCCCTATGCCAAGTATCAAGTCAATATTCTTTGGTGACCTTTTCGGAAGTATTACCCTCATTGACAAAACATAAAACAAAGAATTGTATTTTTATTTGGGATAGCCTTATACCTCGTGACAAGGATATTCCGTTTTATTAAATTGCTGAAAAATTCGTTCCTATGAATTGAGAAATCATTGGTTTAGACAACCGTGATGAATAAATTTTCAAAGCCAGCTTAGGAGTGCAGCTATTTATTGCTGACGCAAAGAAACATTCTGATAGAACATCAATTTCGCAAATTTTGAGAATGTAAAGTTTCCAAATCCAAATTCGTTGGCGAGGAAATTTTTCTGGTTCCATGTTGCCTTTACATCGAATCGATTTTCATAATTTAAACAGAAAATTCTGTAACTTCCGCGTGTACGAAGAATGTTTACGCACATTCTTTCCAATATATTTATATCACGCATTTATCCAGGAAAAAGATTTATGAAATAGCGTATACTAATAAATTACATTGATTGAAAGAATGCAGGTCATATTTCACATATTTCACAGAAAAACGCCAATCCTCCAAAGTACGCCGATTCGGTGTAGTTTCGTTGCAATAAAAATGAGAAATTGGAGAATATGAATGTAGCTATGTTCATGTTATAGTTCCACACTTGAAGTATTCTCATTTTGAGAAACAAAAATCTTATTTTGAGTACATAACAAATGAGCTGCAACAAAAATGATCTCGTTCTTTTTCTGTGTTGACTACATTTTTAGGCGTTATCGACAAAAATTTTTATCAGGGCAGTCTGGGGCGAGATGAGCATACGGGGTCAAATGAGACCCTGCATTTTCTCTCAAAATATGTGATGATGATTAAAATTTCGAAACCTTAATCCTGTTATCCTGTAATGTCATAGAACGCATAGAACGAAAGGAAATTATTGAAAATAACAGATAATATTTGTAAACTAAAGTTTTTCGTGAAGCTTATTTACCGAAGTTGAATGTACTAACGCATTTATACACAATTTAATTGATAAGAAACAGGTAATAATGAAGTTTTAATCATAATTGTGATTCGGGGCGGAATGAGCCGGGTTCATGGGGCGAGATGAGACGCTCGTGTCTTGCTTGTCCTAACCTTTTTATGGAGCTGGTAGAAAAGTTTTTGTTCGCAAGTTTTGAGTCGTTTTGAGTGGAATTTTCGAAAATATATAAAGATTTAAAGAAGAGTTGCAATAGCGAAAAATTAAAAAAGAAAAACTAGGATTCGTGGTTAGAAGAGTCTGCTGTAAAATCTGTTATGTAAGGAAATTATAGTGTCAGAGCACCTGCAATTGGGTTTGTTACTACATTTTATTTTTTGAGTAGTTTTTTCAAAACGATATTTTCATTTATATTCACAACGAAAAGTTGCAGAAGGCTTCTAAAATTTATATCTAAAATCATTTCTTTAAATTTTTCAAAAAAATCCCAATTTTCGAAAATTAAAATTATGGTTTTTAGGTTCGAATTTTATAAAAACAGTTTATCAATTATTTTTAAGAAATTTTAGAAATATGTTATAAAAGAAAAATTTTAAATAAATGTTCATTCAACTTGAAATGATAAAAGTTATAGTATAAAGAAAACAATTGAATTAATTAACCATTAGATGTATTTATACTCATAAATGTTTATAAGATCCTTTCCCTAAGTAATAAGACTTGATTATCCTTACAAAATTATTTGTTGAACATTTTACAGACCATGAATTGTTACGAATAACCATATTGCTCAATCTTGAAAACTATTATATTATGTCGCAATACTCATTTCCATTCTCAGAATACTTTAAATAATCTTTTATGCGTACAAAAAACACGAAAAATAATCTTCTATTAACAAAAACTAATAAATAGTTTAGGTGTCTCGTCCCGCCCCAATACACTGAAAAAAATGGTTTAGCTGTCCCAGCTAGAAGCTTAGCTGGATTTCGTCTTCTAAGAAAATATAGCTGTATTACCTAATTTTCTAGCTGTGTTACCTAAATATCTAGCTGTCTTAGCTAAATCTTGCCATCCAGAAATTATCTAGATACATTAGCTAGATAATTTCTAGATGGCAAAATGAGCTAAAACAGCTAGATATTTAGGCAACACAGCTAGAAATGTAGGTAACACAGCTATATTTTCTTAGAAGGCGAAATCCAGCTGAAATTCTAGCTGGGACAGCTAAACCTTTTTTTCAGTGTACGTGTCTCGTCTCGCCCCAGAGCATTGGGCTAGATGAGACAAGTGCACAAATTATAATTTTCATATTTTCATCGCAATTACTGTTTTTGGAACAATTCGTCTTGAAAACTACTTTAGATTTGAAATATTTAACTAAAAATTACAACTATGCTCATCTCGTCCCGGCCTCCCCTAAGTTAAAACATAAAGTGAAGCTTCTTTTAAAAATTTCATATTCCCACTGAAAAAAATGGTTTAGCTGGATTTCGCTGTTTCATCTAAGTTTCTAGCTGAGTTACCTAAATGTCTAGCTATTTTACCTATAATGTTGCCAACTAGAAATTATGTAGATGAATTAGCTAGAAAATTTCTAGACGACAAAATTAGCTAAAACAGCTAGATATTTCGGTAACACAACTAGAAATTTGGGTAACACCGCTATATTTTCTTGAAAGACGAAATCCAGCTAAACGTCTAGCTGGGACAGCCAAACCATTTTTTCAGTGTTATATTTATAATATGTAGTTAAAAAGTGAGTCAATAATATCAGCAAGTAAATATCAAAAAGTGTAAGTACTGGACTGTATAATTAATGAGTTTGTTTCTCCCCACTTTATTTAATATCACTCCACTTTTTAAGATTCGTGTCATTCCACCCTCGGGAATTGAACAACAGGACGTCACGCTGTAATTTATTTAGACACGTGTATCTAAAGAACTCACCTTTTTCATTTCTTTTTCATTATTAAGTGTCAGTCGCGAGAATAAAAGCAAAAGGTTCGTGAGAATTTAGGTTATCGATATTCGAAGTGTCTAAAAACGACAATTAAGGAGTAACGTGATAGGGTATAGAATAAGTTTCATGAATCACTTCCCTTTGCCATTTTCTATTATTCTCATTCACGAGACTCTTGAGGAGCATTTTGGCATTAGATGGCAAGCACGCGAATAAGGGGATTTATTTTTCATTGACTCGTCAGTTTTGAAGGAAACGTGAAATTTCATACCTGTATCATTTAATGCCAGCTGAGAGCTGACGTTTTCAAAATTCTACCACTGCGTCTCATATGCAATTTTCATAATTTTCGACATATTTTGCTATGCATAATATGATTTTGAACGAGAAAAATATTAATCAGAATTGTAAATGCTGCAAAATTTGTTTTTATTTTATGATTTGTGTATCTGGAACAATTGGAAGCTGTGTCGAACCTTCTGTGTTGAGTTTGCAATTGATCATTGATTATGGAAAGATGAGAAAGTGGGATCAAATGGTGATTTTTGGTGGGTCAAAAAAGAGTGAGTATTAAAAAAATAAACTTCTTTATAGAAACAAAAACCCATATTTTTCAGATATTATTATTGAATATTAGTGTATGACAGTCACGCGTTACTTATAATGCGATAGCCGGATCATTGCATTTTTACATTAGAGTAGTATATCTATATATTGACTTATACAATCTTTTTCCCATGAAACTTGGCGTGGACTGAAAAAAAAAAAAATTTACTAAAAGAAGAATATCTTCTGCTTGAAATTGGGATTCGTATTCTTTACTTTGTGATTTTTGGAATATTATACATTCAAAAACTGAAAAACAGTTATTTCTGCTACAAATTTTCATTATTTGCTAGTATATCTCAAGGAAATTTTTCCCCTTTTTATTAAAAGTGAACAAATATGTTTACAAAGCTTAGACATAGTACTTTCAAGTCAACAAAATTGGCCGAATCAAGGAAATAATTAAATAAATTATGTAAAAAAACATGTCGTAGATAAAACTTTTCTCTGTTTTATTCTGCTTATTCTCAATTCCACAGAAGCATAGTAAAAATTCCCAGTAATTTTTTTCTCATACAAACAATTTTTCAGAATCCCATAATCGGGCTTTTATATGGTATTATATATCCGATTATATGAGATTTCATTCACGTCATACGCACTGCTTCAATTATCACACTGCTGCCAAAAAAATTCAATATAATTCTCATAAGACATAGCACAGATTGTAGGTCTAGTGGAACTGAAAAGAAATTCATGTGCAAAATTTCTAGCAAGGTACGAGAATCTGATATTATGGTAAAAACAAAAAACGTTTTCTTGGTACGTGCATGTATATAATAATTCATAACTCCGCGATTTTTCACTCTGCTTGAAATTATTTTCTGAATTGAAAGTAAGAAAACAGACTTTAACCATAAATTGTTTATTTTATCACGATGAGAAATCACGAAGCTATAATCAAAAATAATTCAATTTTTTTCATTTTCCCCGATTTTTTCAAGTTTAACAAAAATTTATTGATACTTTTGAAATCCGATAACCTTTTGCTGTTGATATGTTGAAAGTACACAAAATGAAAAGAAAAAAATAACTGAAAATATTTCAAAAGCGAAGAATAACTTCTGCTTGAAATTGAGATTAACATTATTTGCTTTGTGATTCTTAAAATAATATACATTAAAAAACTGAAAAAGATTATTTTCATTACGAGCAAAATACCATGTCAAATGATCTGAAGATTTTTTTTCTATTGTTAGTAATTTTGAATATGTTTAAAATTTTTAAAAATGTCTTTCCGGTACTTATTGGAAAATAAGTTTGCCAATGGGATGTACATTCTGTACCAATTATGAAATCAACCAGATACTTATAAAAAATAAGTTGTTATACCCTCGTTGCCTATCATCAAAGGTATTCTGAGGAAGATGCCATATATACAAAATATGTGCATAATATATTTTTTATGTACCAATGAGTACTCTTGTAATAATCTTATGCTGAATTTTATTTTGTAAAAAAAGTTGTTTACTTATGTCTTTTTATTTTCAGATCACTTTTGATATCTTATTTTTGCATTCATTTCTGCATAAGAATATATTTATCATACCTAGTAGTTTCCAATAAATAATCCCTGATGAGGGCATCTAAATTGATCCCGAAACATGAAACATGAAACATGAAAAAGTGTGGTAGTTTAGAGGTATTTTTTTTAATTTTGAATCTTTTTCATGCTCATTTTGCATAAAATTATTCATGATAAGATAAATTTCGGTTCGATCTTAATTCAAAAAATTTTTTGAATAGAGACACTAAACGAAGGATTCTTTCCAATCTGCAGGGTTTTGTTTATGAATATTTTTTGATTTCTTTTAATTGAGTCTAAATAATTTTACCTCAATTTCTTGAAAGAAATCTTTTCATTTAAACAATTTTTGTGAGAATAATGCCCTAAAAATAGCAATTTTAGAAATATATAAAATTTTTTGGATTATTTCTTTTTCCTTTTTGTGAAAATGTAATAATCTAAATACATTGGTTTGAATCATCCACAAAAATTACCATAAATGATTAAGAACGCGTAGGCCGTGGTATGGTATTCCCAGCGCCCGAAGTCTGGACTCTAAAGTTCGTGCATACGAGTATAATATTCGTCTGTTGTTTGTATATTGTGTACATGGGTTTTCACATCGTGTGGATCTTATCGGCCTACGTTTGTAATTATTTCTCAAAAAGTAAGGGAGATCCTATTTTTATATTTACAGGCAGGGCCGCAGATGTTGTGCATTTTGTACTGTTTTGTGGGGGCCCCGAGCCGCGGCCCCGACAGCCCTTATGTAAACGTTGCCTCGTTTACAGGGCTTTTTGAACACATTGTAATCAAAAATTGATTCCTTTCAAAAATTTAGTTTAAAATTTCAGTTTGAAAAATCAAAAAAGTTCTTGAATTAAAAAAAATGTATTCAATAATACGTCTTATTATGAATAATCTAAAAGGAAAACACATCTTAATATTTTTATTTTTTTTCTACACCCAAGAGAACAAATACCAGAATTTTCATCAAAATCACTAACAATAGATGAAATTCTTTAGATGATTTTACATGGAATTGCTCATATGAATTATCATTATTTGCATATACATATTGCTCAAGGAATTTTTTGTTCTTATTAAAACACTGAGAGTAAAAGTTGTCTTGAAACAAGCATCTTCCTCTTGCCTATTTTGTTTTGAACCACAAAAATTATTTGGTGGCTTAGGTATATAGTACTTTCAAATCAATAAAAATGGCCAAATGGAAAAAAATAATTAAATTAATTATTTAAAGAACAAAAAAAAACAATGGAAAAGATATTTCAATTTTTCGTAAATGAATAGACGAATGAGCAATGTGCAAATATTGATTCATTTCAGTAATTTTAATAAAATTATAATATTTAATTTCTTTTTGGTTTTACATATTCCGCTTATCCGCAAGTCCAAAAAAGTACACAAAAACATTCCCTGTAATTTTTTCCTTCATGTGGCCAATTATTCAAAATCCCATAATCGGGCTTTCGTATGGTATTATATCCGATTATATGGGATTTCATTTAATCTAAGTTATTTTTTTCAAATTAAAGTAAAAGCACACTCTAACTTTAGATTGTTTATGTTATTACAGTGAAAAATCACGAAGTTACACTGTTACAAATGTTTGGAATTCTACAACACTTCTACAATACATGTTAAGAATTTCAATACATGTATTGTAGCATTTATAAGTCGAAAATGTTGTGCAAACAATTTACGGAACTCATGGAATTCAAGGAAATCCTGGAATTCAAGGAATTCATGGAATTTAAGGAATTCATGGAATTCAAGGAATTCATGGAATTCATGGAATTCAAGGAATTCATGGAATTCAAGGCGTTCATGGAATTCGAGGAATTCATGGAATTCTAGGAATTCATGGAAATCAAGGAATTCATGGAATTCAAGGAATTCATGGAATTCAAGGAATTCATGGAATTCAAGGAATTCATGGAATTCAGGGAATTCATGGAACTCGAAGAATTCATGGAATTCTAGGAATTCATGGAATTCAAGGAATTCATGGAATTCAAGGAGTTCTTGGAATTCTAGGAATTCATGGAATTCTAGGAATTCTAGGAATTCATGGAATTCAAGGAATTCATGGAATTCAAGGAGTTCTTGGAATTCTAGGAATTCTAGGAATTCTAGGAATTCTAGGAATTCATGGAATTCTAGGAATTCTAGGAATTCATGGAATTCATGGAATTCTAGGAATTCATGGAATTCATGGAATTCTAGGAATTCTAGGAATTCTAGGAATTCTAGGAATTCTAGG
>CAKNXH010000041.1:1191741-1222997 GCA_932178445.1 Andricus quercusramuli | reverse complement strand
GGAATTCTAGGAATTCTAGGAATTCTAGGAATTCTAGGAATTCTAGGAATTCTAGGAATTCTAGGAATTCTAGGAATTCTAGGAATTCTAGGAATTCATGGAATTCTGGGAATTAAAGAAATTCATGGAATAAAAGAAATTCACAGAATTCAAGGAATTTACAAAATTCAAGGAATTCACAGAATTCGATCAAGTCATGAAATTCACGCAGTTCAAGGAATTCATGAAATTTAAAGAATTCATGGAATTGAAGGAGTTCTTGGAATTCATGGAATTAAATAAATTCGTGGAATTCAAGGAATTCGTGAAATTCATAAAATTCAATGATTCCATGAAATTCACGAATTCAAGGAATTTATGGAATTCACAGAATTTACAGAATTCAAGGAATTCATGGTATTAATGGAATTAACGAAATGTAAGATGTGAATTCCACGAATTCATTTGATTACATGAATTTCTTGAATTTCGTGAATCCCTTAAATTCCATGAATTCATTCCACTTAAGCATTCTTTCGAAGTCTCAATTCCACCGTGCGTCCAGAGACACACACTTTTTTTCGAATTTTTTCGGTTTAATAGTTGTCGAGTTATCCCGCGCCGCAAATATGATACAGAAGAGTTCCCGACCGCTAGACCAGTATTGTAAAATTCCAGTACATATGAGCTAGCACGCAAATTCTAATGTTTGGAAACTACAGCATTATGTATTGTAGCGTTACCGAGAGCGTTACCTTACGTTTTAGAAATAAACTTACAATAATGAATAAATATATGTATTTTGATTCTGATAAGTTTTTCCTGTTAGTATATCGAAAGTACGTTTAATTACGCCTGTAATGAGATTTTTGGATTGCAATTGTTTCAAATTGACTGAGTTATCGTATTTTAAGCTAATTTAGCAGCTGAATTGAAACTACAGCGAAAACTGATATGAAATTTTAGCTCAGTACTTACAAAAAGAGGTCGCGAGATGCTGGTTGCCGATTTGTCTGGGGCCTCACAGGGTGAAAGTATATAAAAATACATCAGGAGCGTGTTTATTCTTTCGATCCAATGGGCCTTTGTGTCTAAGGTATCGAGATTTGGGAATTACGCTCGGGCGCTTGACTCGCCACTGCATAGAACCCGTAACTCGGACTTCGCAATTATGTAACAGTCAAATATTTTGCCTTGTCATCATAGTGTTGAGAAACTTTCCAGATGGGAAAAACGATTGTTTGTTTTTGTTCAGCTTTGTGACTGCGTTTTTTTTTCGTAATTTAAAATAAAATTAAAATTAAGAAAATTAAATTTTTTAAGAAGAAAATCAGAAACACAATATTATCAAGTCAATCTGTTCAAAAAATTATATTTTTGAAAAAAAGGCTCAGAAACATTATGCATCCAAAAATCTTTTATTTTGAAAAATTGAACAGATTGACTTGATAATATTGTGTTTCTAATTTCCTTCTTAGAAAATTTAACAAACAGAGACATTAAGCCATAGACCTTGATATTTGACAATAGGTTTCTGGGTCAATCCTCAAAAATTAAATTCGTAATTCACATGAAAAAAAGCTTATAGTAATGATGTGACTTTCCTTTTATCACAACATTAGTGTACATAAGCGCGAAATTCGGGGTCCGGGCTTTACACCAGGGAGTCGAGCACTCGAGCATAAATACTCAAACCGCGATTTCTCGGAAACTAAGGCTCATTGCATCGAAAGAAAAATACGCACCTAATGGTTTTTAATATCGACGCCTCGAAACAATATGAGTCTACATGCTGACAGCGGCGTCTGTGAGACTATATAGTCCAGGCATTACGTCGGAAAAATGAGTGAAATTCCGTAATAACTGACAGAAGAAAGGTTTTTAATGAGAAAGTTTCGTTGAGGGGTCCCTTTTAACATATCAAAGACTCTAGAACAGATCAGTTGCCAAACCGGGTTTTTTTTTTTAAAACAGTTGCAAAATTTAGTTTTGCGTGGACTGATAATTCCCATTTCATTTTAGAGCAAAATGTCCAATAGAAAAAAGAAAGAGGACAAAATTATAAGAAAAATTGTTGCAAAAATAATCCGCTATCTTCTATAGGTTTCGAGTTAGGATATATTGAAAAAACCCCACTTTTTTGGATTTTCGACGAAAAATCACTAGTTTTCAAAACAAACTGTGTACCTTTGCACCTAATTACTTTACGGAAAAGTGTTACACAGGTGAGTGAAAGTAGACTCAATTTGCTGTGATATCAAAAAAGGAACAATGCCCTACCTATAATAGGTCATAAGTTATGACCCCTCAAAGTTGGCCATTTTTGCCTGTTTTTACGGGCAAAAAAGTGGAGTACTGTTTTTC
The DNA here is from genome assembly GCA_932178445.1 of Andricus quercusramuli. Classification (NCBI taxonomy): domain Eukaryota; kingdom Metazoa; phylum Arthropoda; class Insecta; order Hymenoptera; family Cynipidae; genus Andricus; species Andricus quercusramuli. Next base: position 1,220,654 of record CAKNXH010000041.1, on the reverse strand, counting down.
CAAAATAAATCAAGTCAGGTTTAGTTTACATTGACTATGCCAGAGGATGAAATAGAGTCTATAAAATTCTGCGTAGATCTAAAAAAAAAAGTCTTTTAGACCTATTATTTTGGGAATTGCAAGGTTTCAAAAATTTCATTTTTTTTTGTGAATAAAACTAAAAACTAAAAACTAAAAACGCGAAAGTTGTGTTTTTTCAAAATACCTCGTTATACGCTCATATTTCAAAGTTTTTGTCTTTTTTTTAGTACTTTCGTGGCAAGAAAGTGATTCTAATTGATTGAAAATGTGTGATATGTTTTTTTATCAATGAACAGATATTTTTTATTAATAATTGTTTATAACGAAATCTTTCAATAGCCACTTTTGAGTACTTTTTGAGTACTTTCCTAACAAAAAAGTAATTACATTTGATTTAAAATGTGATATATATTTTTTATCAATAAACAAATAGTTTTTCAATAATTTTTTGTAACAATATCTTTCAATGAATTTTTAATCAAATACAATTACTTTTTTGTTAGAAAAGTACCCAAAAAGTACTCAAAAGTGGCTATTACAATATTTTGTTATAAGCAATTATTGATAAAAAATATTTGTTTATTGATAAAAAACATATCACACATTTTCAATCAATTAGAATCACTTCGTTGCCACGAAAGTACTAAAAAAAGGCAAAAATGTAATCAAAAATGGCGATAGCAAGCTTTTGTTATGAAGAATTATTTATTTATCAATCGCAAAATACCTTTTATACATGACAAATGAAATGTATATACTTACTTGGGACAAAAACTTCGAAATATGAGCGTAATTCTACTTTACGGTACGCTCAGGTGCCTCTATACAGGAAGAGTGCACTTTCCAAGGTCATACCTCGTGACCTATTAGGGCAAGGACATTTTTTTTTTCAAATTACGCCAAATTGACTCCACTTTCATTTGTTTCGTATAAACTTTGCCGTAGGATTCACGGGAAACGAGGTATTTTGAAAAAACACAACTTTCGCGTTTTTAGTCAAAAATTAAAAAATAAAATTTTTTAAACCTTGCAATTCCCAAAATAATAGGTCTAAGAGACTTTTTTTTTAGATCTACGCAGAATTTTATAGACTCTACTTCATCCTCTGGCATAGTCGATGTAAACTAAATCTGACTTGATTTATTTTGGAAAAACTCTACTCCACTTTTTTGCCCGTAAAAACAGGCAAAAATGGCCAACTTTGAGGGGTCATAACCTATGACCTATTATAGGTAGGACATTGTTCTTTTCTTGAAATCACAGCAAATTGAGTCTACTTTCACTCACCTGTGTAATACTTTTCCGTATAGTAATTAGGTGCAAAGGTACACAGTTTGTTTTGAAAATTAGTGATTTTTCGTCGAAAATCCAAAAAAGTGGGGTTTTTTCAATATATCCTAACTCGAAACCTATAGAAGATAGCGGATTATTTTTTCTAACAAATTTTCTTATAATTTTGTCCTCTTTCTTTTTTCTGTTGGACATTTTGCTCTAAAATGAAATGGGAATTATCAGTCCAAGAAAAACTAAATTTTGGAACTGTTTTCGAAAAAAAAACCCGGTTTGGCAACTGATCTGTTCTAGAGTTTTTGATATGTTAAAAGGGACCCCTCAACGAAACTTTCTCATTAAAAACATTTCTTCTGTCAGTTATTACGGAACAAAACTGCCAGATGCATGGACTAATATGTAATATGGGCCGAGTATGAGTTCAAAAAAAGTCACAAGTACACTCTGGAATAATGAAAATTTTTTCAAGTGTTTAATTACGGGTAACAAGCATAAGTATGGGATTGACTAATTATTGACTTTCAGAAGTATAAAATATGTCCGGTAAATGAGACAATCCCCTACTTCAAATACGACTGTGAAGTACTATGGACGTATTCACTATGGGTGTATTTATTTGTGTTCATTTTTAGAGCATTTTGCATCCTCATAAGTATCAAATAAATGTGCTTCCTCATAGAGGGACGTTTTCCCTAATAAAGGAAAGGAATTGACACGTTCAATATTTTTCAAGTTGATGTTTCTGCCTTTCCGAATATTTTATTTTCAGAAAATCAGAGGGCCCACCAAAATGTCAACTGATGTGTTCTGTTACAATGAAAAACTCTTTAACTTAAGGTAGTTTGACATTTCAAATTGAAACCTCATATAAAAAATGTAACTTTCCTCAAAACTTTCTAATTAGCTATGGAGTAATCAATAATGGTCTTCGAAACTTCGTCAACAGAACAATCGTCTCGAAGACGCGAACAATATTGCATCAAATGCAGCACTGTTATATTTCCAATATAAAAAAATCTTCTTATAAAAAGGAGACTAATTTTGATGAAAAATTTAAAAACGATATTGGTAGGTTATACTAGATCATAAGAGGTCATAGAAAGTTCGTCAACAGGTCATTCGACGTGTCTTGAAGACCCAAATAAATATGTCAAATAACGTAGTGTAGTACTCCTAATATAAACAAAGTTTTTCTCATATAAACAGAATGCACAAAGAATGGAAAAAGAAGAAAAATTGTGGCTTTATGATTCATTATATACATTGCACCTACCAAAAGACAGTCTTCCAATCATAAAATTACATTTTAGGGGTGGACGAGAAATTTCGCGTGACACTTTTGTTAGTTTCCCTAGACCTACAATTTCTACTATGTTTCGTGAAAAGTATTTTTTCACTGTAACGCATCATATAGCAGAATCCATTTTTATTGTTAAAATATTTCGTTTGAGTGATATACTTTTCGAAAAACTAGTTTTATCAAAAGAACAAAAATTCTATGCTATCATATTAATGTAAAATTCTTTAATAAATGGAAATATAAACACTTCAAAATTTCTGAAAACTGCCGAAAGTTTCGTGGAATTTCAAATAAGTACTTCAAAATTTAATTTAAAAAATCTAACGCCAAGGTAATGCGTTCGTTTTTCTCAATAACGGTCACAGTAACGTGTTACCACGAAGGAATAGTAAGGAGTGGTATCACCCTATGTGTTCGGTGAGCAGAGGTGGGACAAGTGCCCTCCAATAATTCGTTAATGCTAGCTACGAATGAAAACTCGAATGCTCCCCAGTGCACATGCGCAGAGCTGTTTTCGCAGTCACATGTTATACCCACTCAATATGTTACCTTTTGACATCTCGATGCACATGTAGGTTATGTTCGTTTGTTTATGTTCGTTCAATACAAAAAGTTCGAAACTTCAAACGCGTGTTGACATCGTTGGTATGGCAACCGCCAGTGCGCATGTGAACGGGGGAGCATACGAGTTTTCATTCGTAGCTAGCATTAACGAATTATTGGACGTCGCTCGTCCCACTCCCCACTTACAGGGATACTACTCCTTACTATTCCTTCGTGCGTGTTACATACATATTTCCAGGAAGTTGAACACTGTTGAATAATTATTATTACCTAGCTGAACTTAGTTCTTAGTTGTGAAGGAAACTCTAGTTTCTTTTTCAATTTATAGAAAAAATTAGGGCAGAAAATAATAGCTTTAGACTAATAAGCGCTACCTATTTTTGATATGTTATTAATAAATAATAATCGAGAGAAATAGGAAACTATCCAATTTCAAAACTTTCAATTCAAATACTTCTCAATTGAATAATATTTCAATTTTCTCAAATTTTTGGTCTGTTTGTCTTCATACATGAATAAATTTTATGTTGTACAAAGCTTCATCGGAAAAAAGCAATGAATCTTCTCTAATGTTTTCAGATTTGTATGAGCTGTTAAATTGAAAATAAAATACAAGTTTTCTTGTTATTTTATTCTATTTAATTCAAAAGCAGACATTTTGTGATCCAAGTTTAAAATTTTGATATTTAAAATCTATAAAATTTGTAAAACATCGAATTCTGAGTGTCACAGACACCAACAGTTATTGAGGAACGAAATTAAATTTAAATTCAGTTATAAATAGATTTGTTCCAATTTTAAAGTTCCGTCAAATTATAGCTTTTTTACATACTTAAGAAAATCAATTTATATAACTAGATAAACATTATTCTAATTAAGTTGAATTACTGTTCATTCTTATAATATTTACATTAGTATCTTCTTGAGAACTAGACGCTCTATAAATATTTTCATTTAAAATAACATCTATAAGCATTTTCAAAATGAATAATTCCAGTTTTAAAACTGATACGTGGGGGGGGGGGGGGAGATAATTTAACTGCGAAGCTCAAATATTTATTTTAGAAGTTAGTCCATTTTCTACACACATACGTTTCGATTCTGAAACACCTGAAATGAAAGAATGTTTAATTTATTTCAAAATATGTAAGAAATTGCCATCCAATTTCATTTTTGTTAAAGTAGATACGTTTTGAAAATTTCAAATATATTCAAAATGGTCATAAATTTTCTAATGACACTTGGAGGAAGACTTTTCCATAAAAAATATTACCCGAGATATTACCATAAAAAATATAAAATCCTGTATCTTAAACTTATCTGTTTCAATTTTTCTTTCGAATTTTTCATGTTTTAGTTTGACAAACATTTTAGGCAAATCTTTTGTTCTAAAATTTGAAAGGAAAAATATTTCCCTTGAAATAGGAAGTCTTACAATTCGAAAAAAAACCTTTTTTGAAAGAGATGTTCGTATTTTTTTAAATGCGAACGATAAAGCGATAAAAATTGCTAATAATTTCAACTGAATATTTTTTCTTATATTTTGAAAAGTTTTCTATATGTTTAGACTGTGCATTTGAATATGCAAGACCATTGATAGAGTGCCTCGGAAAGAAAGGAATCAAAACATCCCTGCAGCCTGGAGTTGGTTCAAAAGTTATCGAAACTCTCGAAATTCGAAGACATCGCGTTGCTGCCGTTGTTCTTTTAGACGGACTTAACTTGACTGACAATGAAAATATTCTTCAAATGGTATACATTTAGATCAATTTTAATTCAATTGTAATTGTAATTCGCACCTGAATTTTTATTATTATAAACTGATATCTTACAGTTTTCTGTTTTTGTAGGCTTCAACGAAATTGCTTTACAATTATTATATTTCCTGGTTGATGGTGACCACCAATGAATCAAGCACTGTTATTGATTCAGTTCTTCGAGACTTAAAAATCGGCATTGATAGTGATGTTGTTATAGCTTCTTCATTTCTTTCCTCCAGAGAGGAGGATGACCTCTCTCATCGTTTCTGGAATATGTACAAATTTGATATTACTTTAAATATTATTTCAATCGAAATTAATGTTCAGAATTCATTTTCACTTTTTTACCCTTTATGTTAACGTTCCAGAACATGTCCTTCTCTCAGAAGGTATAAAGCACATAACCATTACAAGCGAATGATGAAGTCCTGGAAAAATGGTACAGATGATAAAACATCGCCTAAAACAAACAAGGAATATGTAATTCTTGAAAATGATACAATGGCTTTTTATCTTATTCATGTTTATAAGATACGTGTGAGTGAAAATTCCAGCATGCAAGTCAATCCTCTTGGAGCCTGGAATCCAGGAACTCGTTTAATAAAAACTCCCCTTGGCGTCAAGTTGAGAACCAATTTTTATGGTTTTCCCATTAAAGTTGGTATTCATAATGGTACTAAGGATGTTAAAACGGATCCAAGGAGTGACGAAGAAATCAATGATATAGAGCCTCTTATAGATTTTATGCATGTAATTGCAAACTCTTCAAATACTACGTAAGCACACCCAGATAGCACAACAGTTTTCCTAAACATTCCTGGAAAATTCCAGTGGAAGGTTCCAGGAATGTTGAGGAAAACGTTTGTGCTATCCAGGCAGTTTAGAGATTATGCTTATTTTTTAAAAAGCATATATATTTGTTGAAAAATATCCTTTAAAAAAAATGGTAAAAATAACTACTACACATTTATTATCTATAGGATTGAAGTAACGGCTTACGAAAAAATTGGAACAGTGACGAATAAAGCTTGGAGCGATTTGCTGGGAGATGTTGTTTCTGGCAATGTGGATATCGGTTTAGGGTATATAACTATCAGTACTGAAAGACAACAAGAAATGAGCTTTAGCTACCCTCTTGTTAAATCTATGTATGTTTATTTATCCTTTTCGTATCGACTAAATATTTGATTTCTCAATCAAAAAAGTCCAAACAATTTTCTTTTCTCTTAATTCAGCTCGCCATTCTGTTCAGATTATTCAGATTTATAGTTAGAAAAATTGAAAATTAGTAGAGACATTTTTTATAAGTATTTACCTTGTACGAATAGTGTGCAAGTCTCTCAAAGTTCGTTTGCATGAACCATAAAGAAGTGTTATTAAAAAACTTTTTCTTCCTATAATATCTGCTGCCTTGACATATTTTGAACTGAGGCAGTAATAACTCTAGTGTACAAAAAACAATCAAATTTCGTCATGGAAATTAAAATATTTGTAGTCTAAATTCATAATCATGACTTGGATTTTTTTTGAGTATTATTAAATGTACTATTCGGATAAATTAAAAAAAATTAAAACACTTTTCTAGTTCTCCAACATTCTCCAACATTCGATAAACCACTCTCCAGTTATTATAGCACGCTTGAATATTACCCGACTTTTAATTTGTATTTCATTTAATTTTAGGAGAAACGTCTACTATTCTCCTCCTTTTTATGGATCAATGAGGAATATATTTTTGGAACCATTTAATTATCGCCTACTTCTTTGTGTTGCCGGCACCTTTATTACCATAGTAGCTGCTATGGAAGCAACGAATTATGTAGTCAAGGCAGTCTTGCACAATGAGAATGAGAGAGATGCAGAACTTGGTGAAGCAACACTTTGGTGCTTAAGCATTATGTGCATGCAAGGTGCTATTTTTTTTACACTTTTTTTTAGTGATCTTCAGTACATTTTTTAAGAAATCGCTAATAATTATCATACAATAATGGAAAATTTATATTGAACTAATTTTAGGTTCTCCATGGACACCAAAAAGTCGCTCAGGAAAAGCTGTTCTATTATCTAGTTTATTTTTTGCTTTAGTGATCTACAATGCTTATTCTGGATTTATAACTTCAATCCTTTCAGTTCAAAATAATGGCATTAAAACACTCGATGACCTTCTACAATACAAGTACTTCAAATTAGGCTACAGTATCAACGAGGACGAATATATACGAGTAAATAACAAAATAGATATTTTATTTTTGAATCTGGCATTAAATTTCTTATGAGCGCACTGCCGAAAACTAATTTTTTTGATTCTCTTCAAACTACAATAGATTTTAGTACTATCTATAGGACCGTATTGTAGGGGCATAGCCATAAGGAATCATATTGCATGGTTCCATAGATATTGGGAGATTTCACTTATTTAAAAAAAAATTACATACAACATTTTATAAAAATCGGTTTTATGGTGTAAGCTCCAGGTCGTCTGAATGATTCAACAATCGATTTTTACAATTAGAAGTGGAAAATCATGAAAGAGAATTAATTAATTAAAATTCCGCGAGACATAGTCCTAGATATTATTCATCCACCGGAATTATGTTAAAAATTTTGTATAGATCGGTTCGATGGTGTTAACTGGATTGATAAAAAAAAATCTAATTTTTTCAATTGAAACTGCAAAATCTTCCAAAACACTGTCCTAGATATGTTGAAAATTTTTTTACAGCTCAGTTCAATAGTGTAACCTCCAGGTGGACTCAACTACTATGCAGAATTGAATTTTCGGCGTAAAGAGTGCACTTTCTCGAAAAATAATTGATGATTCGATATTCCTGGAAAATGAAATTTGAGCTGCATTTAGTTCATTGATCCTGAAGTTTTCAAAGAATTCTGTATAACATTCTAAGTTACAGTTCAAATTACCTGCAAAAAAATTTGATTTCGGGAATTAAAAGTAACATATTTCTAGAAATAATCAATGAATCAAAATCCAAACTGTAGCGCTTGAGCTTATTCTAGTCAATTTATTCTGAAATTTTTAGACGAATTAATTAAATATTGTAGGCTGCAGGTCAACCTAACTGCTTTAATTAAACAAATTTCGGACATTATAAGTTAAATATTTCTAGAAATAATTGTTAAATTAAAATTCTCTGAAAAAAGGCACTTAATCTTTATCTAGTTAATATATTATAAAACTTTCAGACCAATAATAATGGATTGAATAAATTAAATAATCTAATTTAAAATAAATTGAACGGTTGAATAGTTTATGCTACATAACGACTAAATTGCTGAAAAATTCGATTTTGGGCATAAAAAGTGAAATATGTATTTCTAGAAAGAATTCATTAATACAAATTCCTAAATAATGGCACTGGAGCTTCATCTAGTAAATTTATTCTAAAACGTTGAGACAAATCGGTTGAATATTGTATCCAGTTTCTATAAAAAAATGGAAAATGCACATAAGTTATTTTTAGCGATTTTTAATTAATTCCAGAAGGTTTTATGCAAATCAATAAAGAATTGGTTGAGATGTTCAGGAGAGGGGCTAAGTGCATAGACAGTTTGAGAAAATATATTTGCGGTCTTTTTTTGCTTGGCAGCAATTTTCTACCGCGAATCTTGATAAGTGCATAGATAGTTCGAGAAAATAATATATTCGCGGTTTCCTTTTTTTTTACTTGGCGGCGATTCTCTACCGCGAATTTAAATTTAAATTTCAAATTCAGAAAAGCTATAGAAAGGAAGGTTTTTGAGAAATGGTAACCACCGTCTTAAACCCATGTGGGAAAATCTTCTGGCGTTGTCTGGTTTCGAATATTGACGCTGACCAGATCGTCTGGCCTGGGCCTGGACAAAAGTGTGTCGGTTTTTCTTGGCTAGCCCCAGGCCAGACCGTATCGGACCATATGATCAGCCAAAATATGTGCAATGAAACATTGCTGGTCGAACTTGAAACTTTTTTTCGTCTTGGATAGCTGGTAGATGAGTAGCGCCAGTCCTGGGCCATAACTGACACCAGACTGTCATAAAATTTTTCCACACGAAAACTTTTCTAATTTTCTTTCAAACCCGTTCGCGACGAACTTCATTTGGTTGGGTTTCAACGCAATAACATTTAATTGAAAATCTTGCTGAAAAATTTTGATAGAATTTGATGAAAAAAATGAATACCTTTCAATCCGTTTTATATATCCACAATTTTATGAATTTCTTTTATATTTCTACCAGGCGCTTTTGATAGAAAAGCATTTACAAGTTAATAAATAATCAATCAATTATTAATAACCATCCATTTTAACATGCTTATTTTAGAGAAATCCTATACAATTTTATCAAATATTAGATCCATAATTCCTGTTCATTATATGTTTCCTAATGGAAATGAAGTCTTATATCATATTCCATATTCTGGTCCACTTTAATACGCTTTTTTATAGAAATAAACTCAAATCTGTAAAATTTCTCCAGAAATCTTATACTTTTCTATCAACATTTTTTCATCCAAGCTCTATCAAATCTTAACCACGCAAGACTTGTATCAAATCCTATTTTACAGAATCTTTGAAGTTTTCATTCAACTCTATCGGTCGAGAATCTAATACAATCTAATATCTCATCCTATGTCTCTAAATTGCGAAATTTCTTATTAAATTATATCCGAGGTAAAATTTTATACTTTTTGCATCAACAGCTTTTTTTATTAAAATTCTATTAAATCTTATCCGCACTAGATTTCTCGATAGATACAATTTGATGGAAATTTCGAGGATTCTGATAAGTAGGCTTTGATGCAAGTCTGTATTGGTTAATATTTGGTAGAATTTTCAGATGGATAAACAGAGAAGTATAAGATTTCTCGATGGATAGAATTTGATAGAAAAGTCCGAAAACTATAGAAGATAAGATATGATGCAAGTTTTGTGTGGATACAATTTGATAGGAACATCATGAGACTTTGTTGATAGGAAAGTATAAGATTTCTCGAAGGATGAAATTTGATAAAAATAACCTAGAACCCGAAACCTAGGATTTAATGCAAGTCTTTTATCGATAAGATTTGATAGAATTTTATTGAAAATATGATTATGTAAAAGTGTAAGATTTCTATATGGATAGAATTTGATAGAAAGGTCCACCAAATGTGATGATAAATTTTGATTCGTGAAATTCGTTTGATTGAATTAGATACTCGATTCGATAGGAATTTGATCAAATGATGATAGTGTTCGATTCTTGTAATTTGTTTGATTTAATTTGATAGCATTTGTATCAAATGCATGCTTATATAATTTTATTTAAGGTCTACGCCTTGATAGATTTTGACTTAGTTTTCCCTAAATATATAGAATTTATTAAATATCATTTTTTGTCAGGAGTGAAAATTTATGAAAGTTTTGGACAGTGTGCTTATATGAAATGGAATGTCCCAAAGATAGCATAAACATTAATGTTCAAAGATTCATAGCGTGATACAATATTTCCTCTTTTTCGGTTTTCTAGGGCAGTTGAGATCCTGCAATTCATGTTCACGTATTTAGAATTGAAAAAAAATGTTTAATGGACCGAATCCATTTCAAATCAGGCAGGTTCTACACTTGATGTCGCAGAATCTTTCGAGGACAAAATATGTATGTTGTTTTTAGAGAAAATTAGGCAATACATATTTTTTCGATTGGTGGAAACAAAAAATTTTACGAAGTTATGCGTATTTGAATTTTTGGCTTTGTTTTTAAAAAAAATCCCAATTTTTTCTTCAAACTTATATAACTTGTCAAAAAACCCTGACTTATATTTTTTGCCGATTTCTTTTATTTGTACTATCTTTAGGAAAATACCTTGTGAGTTTTATACGGGCTAAATAACTTTTGTGGCCGGGAGATTTTTTTTCATAAAATCGAATTTTTCTTGCAGACAACAACAGATATGAAAGAATGTGAAGAAAATAATTGGCCCAGTTGAAGAAGTTCTACGAAATGTGCCTTTACTGATACTCATTCATGATATCTTGTACCTTTTCCGAGAAAAAATTAAAAATTAAATTTTCTTAGAGAAAAAAATTCTCTTGACCACAAAACTGGTTTAGCCCAAATAAAACTTATAGAATATCTTTTCTATATAAATACAAATTTTGAAAAAATATTTTTAAAAAAATGAAAAAGGTGGTGTTTATCCCCTTTAACAGGAATTTCCCATATGTTTCTAGTCCTTCAACTTGTTTTTTCAAATTTTACACAAAAATGATAAATTGAGATTAGAAAATGTCATTTTCCCATTTCTTTCTATCATTCTGTGATAGTTTAGTGTATCTATGCAAATTTAGATTTACAATAATAGGTAAAACTCGAAGCAACTGTAGTTTCCGAAAGGACTATTGAATTTTTTTATTTTTCTCGGAAATGGTACAAGATATCATGAATGAGTAAAGGAACTTTTTGTAGAACTTTTTCAACTGCGCCAATTATTTTCATTAAATTTTTTCGTATCTTTTGTTTGTAAGAAAAATGCGAGAATTCGATTTTACGGAAAAAATTCTTCTGACCACAAAAGTTACTTAGCCCGCATGAAACTCACAAGGTATTTTCCTTATGATAGAAAAAATTTTTGAAAAATCGGAAAAAAATATAAGTGTGTGTTTTTTGAGAAAATCGACAAAAAATTCAAATACGCATAACTTCGTGAATACATTTTTTTTCACGAATCGCAAAAATGCGTATCGCCCAATATCCTCTAAAAATAACATATTTTGTCCCCGAGAGATTCTGCGAGTTCAAGTGTAGAACCTGCCTGATTTGAAATGGATTTAATCGTTAAACTAACTTCACACTTTGTACCTTTCAATTTGAGATTTGAGATTTTAGACGTTTACATAATTTATAAAGACTTAATCTGAAGTTATTTAAATTGTAAAATTTACATTTTCATCCTTTGCGTGTTTCAAACTTGCAAGGCTTGAATCTTAAACTTTTTTTCTTCAATAATTTTTTATCCGGAGTATTAAGTTTTATAATATCAATTTTCAGAGTTCAAATGATTCCAATCTTCGTAAATTGTACATAAAGGCATTTGATAATCGTGAATCCAGACTAGAAACAGTCGTTGGTCTCAAAAAGGCAATCAGGGGCAATTATGGATTTTTTGTCGGGGCTGCAGATGCCCGAAAAATGCTTCAATCTTCATTAATTCGTAACCAGTGTAGTTTAAAAGAATTGCAACTTGAAAACACATTTTCATCAGTGGCTCTTCCGATGGCTCATTCTTGTCCATATAAAAAGATCATCAATTTAAGGTTTTTATAAATATATAACATTAAATTATTTTCATGTTCCAGAATCTGTAACTTGAAAGTCGAATGTCAAATTATACAAATTTGAAATTTATCTGAAATTTAACTAAACTTTATTATAATTACAGTATCTTTCGGATTCGGGAGCATGGAGTTTTAGACAGGATCAAGGAAAAGATGTTGCCAGAGATGCCAAAATGTCAGGACACCTCTAATTTTAACAGTGCAAGTCTTGTAGATGTTTATTCTGCGTTTGGGCTTCTTTTAGGTGGAATGGTTATATCTTTAGTACTTTGTCTTTTTGAAAGAATATGGACTAACAGAATAATTGTTCAGGATCATTTTTTCCGAAGTATTCGTTCTCATCGAAGAAACAATTTGCTCACAAGAGTCTCAGATCTACAAGAAGAGGAAACTCCTGTTCGGACTGGTTGGTCCTTCTTAATGCCCAATTCGAATTTACATGAAATGACTGCAGCCCAACAAGCAGCAGATTCACATTTTTCAAAAACGAACAAATTTATGACACAAGAGAAGACTTCGATGTTGATTCCTTTTCCAGAATCAAAAATTGATCCACGAGGACCCTCGCCGAGGAAAAGAAAGAAATCTCAGCATGAAGATATATTGAATACAAAACCTGGTCGCGATTTAGTAATTCCTTTTCAATTATAAAAAAATACGTGTTTGCATAGTAAATTTTATTAAATTAATGTAAGATAGCACTTATAAAAATATTTCACTTATTTTGTGAGATCCTATCCCCATTTCAATTCCGCTAAAATTTTCACGTGCGTTTTGTAAATTTCGGAGGGTATTACACGTTTACTGTCTTCTTCTTCGATACTCTTGCAATCTCGAAAGAAAGCGGTGTCGTCCCTAAGTTTAATTAATTAAATTAATTAAATAGTTGAAATGAATTTGGTAACTCAGAGAATCAGAGTAAATATCAAATGGGTAAGAATAATCTTAATATAGAAAGAGAGTTTCACAAATAATAACATTGTAAATTATGTAATATATCCAATACTACAAGATATGATTATTTCCGTACACTAAACTAAATCTTCGATCTAGTCCAAGCTTGGCCCCCTTTAATTTTTAATTCCTATCTATTTTATTATTAGGAAAAAATTGTTACTTTTGGTTGTGTATCAGGTGGTCCAAAAACGCACTGGATTTTTTTTTAATTTATATGGTCTCACCAGTCAAATTTGTTCGAGTTGAGAAAAAATTTTTTTTTGAATTTATGAAATTATTGATACTCAAAGGTGAAGCAAACCTCATGAGATTTAACACATATTTTCCATAAGAAAAGTGCTTTTAAGTATTTGTGTACACTTCTTACAGAATCAACAATATTAAGCATATCAAGTTGTTCCTCAATATTTCTCTTCAAAATAAGCCATAGAATATAAATCAAAAATTACTTTGCGAATTTCACCCCCAATACCAAGTACCCCATAAGTAAAAAATTGAGTTTTCAGAGTTTTTGGCCCTAATTCCCATTTTTTTGTAGCTTGTTTTAGTACCAATTTTTCGTTATACATAAACTATTACTTTTTGATAATAATTCATTATTTCAAAAAAGGGTTTAAACAATTTTTTATCGTTTATAGCAATTTTCTTTTAGAATAGAGGTAGAAGGTCGCAGTTTTTCCTGAAATTTTTCAACCTTTGTTCAACTTTCCAATCTCAGTGAGGTAATAATTAATCAAAGTTAACAAAATTAATTGATTGAACAATATATCATTGTTTTTAATTCTCTTCTTTTAGAGTAATGCTAGAAATTTGGGGTTTCATCTGAAGTTTCCAACATTTTGTCAATTGTTCGCATTAAACGAGTTAATAATTAATTGAAGTTAAGAAGAATTAGTTTTTAAATAATACATTATTATTTATGATAATATTTTCTTAGAATGATGACACAAAGTTGCGGTTTTCTCTGAAAATTTCAGAATTTGTTTGTATTTTTATTTATAAAAAAGTAATAAATAAGCATCGAAGAACATCATTTTGTTAAATAATGTCTTTCTTTTGTGGATAGTTTTTTTCTGAAATAAAAAATTTCAAATTAATAATTTATCTCTTATTTCAGACTAGACTTACAGCAATTAATCATTTGATTTACACCTATTTGTGTTAATCTCTACTGCAACATACCATTTTTCTTGAAAATATTATTTTTAAAACATCATCAAAAGAGTGGAAATACTTCATTGAGAAAAAATGAATGATTCTCTTCGATTATTATTTAATTTTTATTTATGACCAAGAAGCTAAAAAAAAGTTGAAAATTTCACAAAAATGCAACGTTCTATTATTTTTCTGATAGAAGATAGTTATAGAACATAATAAATTGGTTAAACAAATACTTTGTTAACTTGAATTAATTATTACCGCACTCTAATAATAATAATAAATAATGTCTACGCGTTATTATAAATAATAGTGTCTACGCGTACCGAAAGAATCCAGCTATAGTCCAGCTAAACGTACGGTAATTTCAGTTCGAATAGCCTCCTTTTCAGCTCTCCCAATTCGCACCGAAAAAATCCGGCTACTTGTACTGAAATTTCGGTACCCGTAGACACGGCTTTAGAGAAACCCAAGTTTTCTAGAAGTATTTTGCCAGATTCAGTTAAATTAGGTATAAATGTTAATAGTGAGAACTTCTCCGTTTTTGTGTTTCATTAAAAAATACACTTTTCCCCAATTTAATTGTAACCAAAATAAATTTTTCGATCGTGCACAAATCCAGATAAGAATCAGTCACGATATATTTTCTAAAAATGCAGATGAAATTATTTTCAATGAAAAAAAAAACATGTTAATAAATTCCAAACATTCGAATATTTGCGAAGCAAATACCTAGATATTAACCGAGCTTAGTTGCTGCCACGTGAAGTTCGTGCAACCGCACCAGCATTGCAACGTAATCTCTAAATTTTTGAATATTGTGGCTATGTGGATTAGCCGGAGATTAAACCACTAAAAATTACAAATCTGAGGCCAAGCTTGAAGCTGGGAGAAATGCTGGTGATTTTTGCAACGACAGCTCAATTTATCGAAAAAAAAGGAAATGTTTTATAAGCATCATATACCCAGTGCAATTGCATTGTATAGCGTCAATATATAGGAGTGTAACTTTATCTACATTGACGTCAAGCTACTGCTAGAATGAAATTAAAAACGTGCATTATCCTTGAATTTTTCTTATCATGCAAGTGAGTTAAACAAAATTGCAGTTGTTTCTCAACTACCGATACTGGGTTTCGATAAAAACTCCGCGAACTTGGCAATACTGATCCACATACATTATTTTAAAAAATTCTTTTATGAAATATTTTTCCATTCATTATTTCCGGAAAGTTATTGGCAATAATGAGTTGAAATATAAATTGTACTTGTACTTCTATTTGTATTTCTTCGCATATCTGTAAATTTTTATCATCTATGTGAAGTATAAATATAAATAAATATTTTTTTAAATATACCTGCATAAAATTGTAGATAAATCGGGCAGCTCTGAATCATTTTCGTTGCTTTTACACCATCTTTGCCA
Organism: Andricus quercusramuli; assembly: GCA_932178445.1. Taxonomy (NCBI): domain Eukaryota; kingdom Metazoa; phylum Arthropoda; class Insecta; order Hymenoptera; family Cynipidae; genus Andricus; species Andricus quercusramuli. The sequence goes on along the minus strand of CAKNXH010000041.1, from coordinate 1,204,866 downwards.
TCGTTCATATAATCGTATTGGACCCATTTCGTCAAGATAATCATTACACTTTTTCTTCAAACTAATTAAAGTTGTTTTGTTAAATAAAAATTCATTTTACGTGTAGAATTTTTATTTACTTACTGTTTTTCCCACAGCCCATCTACTGAAGATGTGACGAGTGTTGCACCTGGTGTTCGATCACATATTAGATGCTTTCCATCGAGTTCTCGTAAACTATAACTTAAATGAAAATTGTATTTGGGCTCAATAAATGAAATAAACTTATATTGATGTAACATATCTTTTTGCTTTTGAATTTTATTTCAGAATTGGTGAAATATTACTGTTCAAAGGAATTGTCGCAAATGGTCCTTAAAAGGAGAGTGGCATCTGTATCGTTGAGCCAAAGTGTTGGCATCATTGTTTCATGAACATCAACCAGTGTTTGATTCATCTGTACAAAATTTATTTTAATTTGTTTTTTTTTTTAATTTTACAGAAAAATTTAAAAATTGTTATGCAGTTACAAGAATGGATTTTAAATTAAACTATTTTTGTTTACTGGAGTTTCAGTGAATAGTTAGTAATACGAATTTAGGGAGTGGTAGTAGAAATGTACGGGTGTACGGTTATTATAAGAAAATCTTATTTCTTCATTTATGACAAGTAGTTTTTTTTTGCAATTGCTCCTAGTATCGGTACAACAGAAATGTTTCAAATTAGGCTTGAATTATTAAGAAAGCATGGAACTTGGTACATGTGTTCTTTGAAACTTAAAAAAACGTATTAGGATAAAATGTCAAAATATTTCTGAAATTAAAAGGCAAACGGTCAATCTTTGTTTGAAAATATCGAAACATGGAAAAGGAACTTCTTATAAAACTCTTCAAGGAGAACGACGTTCTTTTTAAACATTTTCCCTTATCTCCCTGGCGGACCGAACGAACGGAGCGGATACGCTACAGCGTATCCTTATAGTATCCACATCGTATCCTCTCCGTATCATGCAAGAAAAACTCATTAAAAAAGAAAGATTAACATTTCTCTTGTTAAAATTCGGATTCTACGTGAAATTTTGAGTTGAAAGGTCACAGAGTAATCGCAATAGTTTTTCTTGCAACATTAAAAACTTTAAATAAATATAATACTTATCGATGACGTGCGCTGAAGGCGACTTCAAACGCATCGTCATTCAGTAGCAGTTCATAGGCTTTATCCGTCGACGATGCGTTTGAAGTCGCCTTCAGCCCACGTTATCGATAAGTATTATATTTATTTAAAGTTTTTAATGTTACAAGAAAAACTATTGCGATTACTCCGTGACCTTTTAACGCAAAATTTCACGTAGACTCCGAATTTCAATAAGTGAAATGTTCATCTTCCTTTTTTAATGAGTTTTTCTTGCATGATACGGAGAGGATACGATGTGGATACTATATAAGGATACGCTGTAGCGTATCCGCTCCGTTCGTTCGGTCCGCCAGGGCTCGCATATTCTTTCTGATGAAAAAAATGTATTTTTAGGAAAAAGGACTTGATTTTTCTCATCCATAAGGTTTCTTAATTTTATTCTCACAGACTTGAAAATCGAGGAAATCCCTCATAAGAATAAAATAGAAAAAGTGAATATGCATAAAGATACAGGATTTTCAATAAAAATATGCCCGTTTAACAAACAGAAAAAAATTCAAAAATGTTTGGCACCCTATCTTTATCATTTTTAATAGGTTACAAAGAGCACATGTACATACCAAGTTTAATGTTTTTTTAAACAAGTTTAGCTTAATTTAGATCTACGACTGCTACTATTCAGATGAAATCTTAATTTACTTGTAGTTTGAAAAATAATGGTTCATAAAGGAGGGATATGAGGATAAATTATGAAAATTTATAAATTTATCATAATAAAAATTAACCTGTTGAGCAATGGCTAGGCACATGCCACATCTAATACAAGCTGAGGTAAAACTGACATCAACAATACCACATGAAGTGGAAAAAGAGGTTGAAGTTGATTGGTAAGGAATTGTTTGAACGATGTCTTTTTCCAGGGTATCACAATTATAATGAGGATCTATATAACCATCTGCATTGGTTTCGTTTTCGTTATTTTGAATTGAGGATTTTTCGATTTTTGTTTTCCGAATATTACATCCTTTTTTTAATAAATTGTATTTTTCTGGTCGAAGCTTTCCAAAAGTTTCAACGCTCTGGAGGTAAACGGTTATTAGTAAAATCACCGTTAACGTAAATGAAAAAATTATTTTTGATGGAACTGTCATGATTGGACGCATGTGACCATGGTCCATGTGATTGTTTTTTTTATAATAAGATGTCTCATAAAAAAATGTATACAATTTTAAATTGGAAATATGGTACCGTGCAATATAGAATTTCAAGATAAAAACTAAAACTGCACAGAAAGGAAGTTTGTATGATAAAATTCTTTGTTTATTCTTGTAGAAAGTTTTTTTTTAGAAAGTTTTTACTTTTGTCACAGTTCAATTTTTTACATCTTAAATTAGCCCTATTTTATGCCTTGAGCTGGATCTAAACCCATTTCTCGTCCGGAAATTAGATCCTTGTTTTTTTTATTTTTTTTCATTCGGAAGATTTCAGAGTATTTAGGTATGTAATATATATTCAAACCTGTAATTTGATAAATATTTTTGTCACATCTAAACATTTCTTCCACACCTATTATTTTGCAAGGTAAAATTTCATTTATTTTGTATATTATGAATTCAATTCAACTCATAATGTGAACAAAAATGAAGTACAATGTAATGATTCTGTTATTATTATTCATAAAATTACCTATTAAATTTATTGCATTAAGATTTTTTTTTGAACATCCCGCGCTTCAGCATAGTACAAAAAAGCCCCGACAGATAGCAGGAGCGCCGCAACAACCAGCCCCATGCCACTTCTCTGTGGAGGCCTGTGGAAAATATTGTCATGAGAGTTGACGGTCGCCGTGTGGTGGCGCCAGCTATGCAGTTGGCTTAGAATTCAAATAACGCAAGGCAAAAGTGTTAAAATAATAAAGTTTGTTAAAGAAAAATAATTTTCTGATAGTTCTGGGTAAAAGATGATGATCTTTAAGATTTTTTTAATCTTTTGAGTTCAAAATAATTAGCGAAAATCGTAAAATTCACTGCTTTTAGACATAAATCCCAATGCATTCTACTAACTACAACAAATTATTATTCATGCGCAATTAAATCAGACAAATCATTATTTGTGTCTTTTTTAAATATCCGAAAAGAAAATCGTCCAAACTTTATAATATTTTTTATTATATTATATAATATTTACTTTATTTATTAATTAATTTAAATTCATTTAGGATTTTGCAATTTTTTAAAACAATTTTTTAATATAAAATAATCAACTTTGTACATAACTATATATAAATATCTGATGCCTCTTAGTATTTGTATATAAGTCTTTCCTTAATGAATAATTTGTATCTAGTATATAAAATATTAAATATTTTAACAGATTCTATTGAATATTTTAAATAAGTGTATTTCCTCCGAGGTTTGGGAGCAGGTTTTTCCTTTTCGTAGGTGGCCTGTCATACGGCGACTGAAAGAAAACTTTGAATCAGCGCAGGTTCCCTTATTTATTATTAAATTTATTATTATTTATTATTATCATATGTTATTTCTAGTTCAAAAAATTAATCTTGTTTAAAATTATTTATAAAATCGAGGAAATTAGTTCATGTTAATTATAATTATATATATTTCGGGTTTTCTTTATTTGACAATAACTATTTAGAATTTAATGTTTTTCTTTTTTCAGGTAAAAGTTTCAATTCTTATTTAATTCTGATGCTGTAGGGCTTATTTTATTTCTTAAGATTCTCTGCAAATCTTATTGGTACGTTTTTGCTTAAAAAAAATTTATTTTTGAAAACCTATTGTTTACAAAAATCACAATTTTATAAATTCGAAATACAATTTTTTTAATAAAAACGTACCAATGACATTTGCAGAGAATCTTTTAAGGATTAAAATAAGCCCTACAGCATTATGATTGAATAATGTTTGCAACTTTTACCTAAAGTGAGAGAGGAAAACATCAAACCCTAAAAACTATTGTTAAATGAACAATGAAAATTGTATTGTAAATAATGATAATGTAATTGTAAACAAGTATAATGAAAATTCCCTTCTCGTCTTAAATTTGGACTCAAATTTCATAATAATAGTCATGCCGAAAAGCAAATTTTGTAATGAATTCATTAAAATTAATTAATTTTGTTTACAATGTATATTTTTGGTTCACTTTTTCAAACTTGAAAATTTGAAAATCAGGGTCATTTTAAGCAATTTTAAGCTAGAAATATAAAAAATTGAACGATTACACTTTTGACATAAACGGAACACTTATTAAATCAGAAGTTGAGATCTTGGAACATCTACACGTTGTTTTACATTTTTTCAAATTATGAATTAATTTTTAAATTTTTCAGACCTTCTAAACATCTTTCAAAATTATTCGAATTCTTCCTAAAATTTCGTTTTAATCCTGCAAAATTAAAAATATTTCCTTAAAATCTTCCAGATTCATTTTCGAAAATTTCAGAAATCTTTTTAAACCTGTTTAAATATTCTCTTAAAATTTATTTTTCAAAATAAAAGGTCATTTTCAATTTTCCTAGAAATCTTAAGAAAATATTTCTTATTCTTTTAAAGCCTTTCACAATTCATAAAAATCTTCTAAATTTTTCGTTCGAAACGTGCACAAATCTATATTTTGTTTTAAATTAGGCCGTGGGCTATTTGTACCGAAATTTTAGTACGAATAGCCAAATTTTGTCGGTTTACGCATACACTTTGTATAAATTATTTAAAATCATTTCAAATTTTAAATTGAAACAAAATTCAACTCACTTGAATTTTTTCTAGGAATAATAATAGGTGTTCAATATTTATTATACATCAAAATTCAATAATTTTACTTGCAAATTAAAATTTTTGAAATAGAACGATTAAAATTTTAATGTTCAAAGTTTAGTTTTTTGTTTAAATTTGAATATTTGATTTACAATTACTGATTTTAAATGAACAGTCAAAAATTTTTAAATATTGAGCTATTGTTGTTTTTCATAATTGAAAAAATTCCAATTTTAAAGTTTCAACTTTTAGACTAAAACAAAAATGTTAAATTTAATAAAAGTCTTCAAGTATGAATATATTGTTTTGAAGTTATTTTACAATTTTAAATATTTTATAAACTTTTAATCATGCATTTATATTTGTTTAACTACTAAGACTTTCCAATTTAAACAGTTTAATCTTTAACGTTAAAATCTCAAAATTATTAAATTTTGAACGGATTTCGAATCATCTTGTAAAATTAATTATTATTTACTTTTTAATCTTTAATACACAGTTGAATTTTAAAAATCATTATAATTTATATCCACAGTTGATCAATTAAAAAGATTTTTTATCCAAATTTTTTGATCCCAAATGCTTCTAATTTAAAAATTTGTAAGTCTTTAAAACTGCATTTTTGAATTCTTTTAATGGAAAATGTACGCTTAACAATCAAAAACTAAAGTAAAAAATTTTCAACTGAAAGATTTTTGAATTACGCATTGTAAACTGAATGATATAATTGAAACAAATAAAAATTCAACTAATTATTTTAAAAACTGTTAAAATCAAACTGAGACCGTTTTTTTTTCTAAATATTTGTAAAATTCCCGATAAAAAATAAATTCACTGTCATTTCGTGGTTTTATAAAATTCCCGGTCTTTTCCCGGTTTTCCGGTCCAGCGGTCACCCTGAAAATATATTAAGATATCATTTATTTATAATCTAAAGTTCAAAATTTCAACACCGTGGATATTTTGGAACATCTGTAAATACATGCAGATTTTTACATCTAAAAGCAGTTTTCCTCAGTTTTCTTTCGCTTAGAGGATGGAAAATGTCGCAAAGATAATTAAAAACACTCAAAGATTATTCCATACTGTCAGTAAATTACTTTTAATGTGTTATTAAATTCAATTTTATCACTTTGCCATGCATTTGCAACGATCATAGGCCAACTGCATAGCTGGCGCCACCACGCGACAACCGTCAACACATAGTACATTTTCAACTCAGAGTTCCAGGGGGCTGGCAACAACAAACTTTTTCCTTTTACAGGTTATGTTTTTAAGCATGTGCTTCAGCTCCAAAACGTTCAAAACCTGTTTTAAACAATTTTACTGTTATTTTATGTAAATAAGATACCTGTAAATGATAAAATATCAATAGTTGTTACAACAAGATAAAAGACAAAATGGTAAGTCTAATCATCTAAGTTTTCCAGTTAAATGCCTCAATTTAGTTATGTGTACTTTTTACCCTTTGCAATTTTGGTATTATTTATTATTTATATTTAAAATTTCCAGTACATTTTTACATGCAGAAACATATCCCCAAAATAGAAGTCAATTAAATTTGTTTGAAGTGCGTCTACCACTGTCAAAATTAAAATAATCAACTGGAGCAACATTTTTATATTATCGAAGTATTTGTAAAACAAATTGGTATCCTCCTCGGATGAATTTTTCAATTTAATTATTTCTTCAAGAATCTCATTTCTTAAACCCCTTTCATTGGTCTGAACTCCTTATTTTTTTTTAAATTTAAAACGTTATTAGATTAGGGTGACCAGATGGATTGATCGGATATTCAGGACATTATCCCACTTATCACCAATCTTCAAACTTTAATTTTCCCCACCCCTAATACAATTAAAATCAAGGCGCATTATTTAAAAAATGGGGTGCTACAAAATACCAATTCCGGACTTCCCTGTCTTTTCCTGATCAATTTTTAATTTTTCCTGATCGTTATAAACTTTTCTTTTAGGTTAAACCATAAAGATAATTGGTCTTTCAAAAAAGACTACTTCTCAACAAAACACATAAATTTTAAACAAAAAAAAAGACAAATTTTCAAGCAAAAGAGGAATTTTTCACCAAGAAGATTGATATTTTACCAAAAAAGACAAATTTCTAACAAAATAAATAAATTTTTAACCAATTAAATAAATTTTCAACTTGATGAATCTTCAATAAAAAAGAATTAATTTTGAACCAAATAGTTTCATTTTCGACGAAAAAGTTCAATTTTAAATCATAAAGATAAATTGTATACTAAAAAAATATGAATTTTCAACTAAAAAATGCATTTTTAACTAAAACAGGATCAATTTTCAACCAATTAAAAATTAATTTTCAACAAAATAGTCTAATTTTCAATTAGGAAAAAAACTTCTGGATTAAAATGATAAATCAGGAACAAAAAAAAAAGAATTTTCAATAAAGTATTTCTACTTTCAACTAATTTTGAACGAAATAGTTGAACATCCGCGATCAAAAAAGATTAGTTTCCAACCTAGCAGTTTAATTTTCAGCCAAAAGAGATGAATTGTTCATAGCAGATGAATTTTTAAACCATAAAAGATGAATTTTCAACGAAGAAAGATTTTGCAGTCAATGAAGGGAAAACAATTAATCCAAAATGTGGAATTTTCGTGTCGAAAACGAATTTTCTGTCATTAAAATTCCGCACACGTCGAGTTCTTGAAATTTTATTTTTGTACAGTTACAGTGAGACTGCACCCTCAGAAATTGTGAACAAAATTTAGGTCCGCGCAATAAATATAATGCATTTTTGTTTTTGGGCCTGAAAAATTAGGACATAGCACACAGCATCAGGATATTTCTTGATAAAACAGCACGTCTGGTCGTCCTATATACAATAATTGTAAATGATAAGATAACTTAATCTAAATTTAAATTTAATTTCAGTCCACAACTATGAAGAAGGAGTTAGCGAAGGCGAAAAAGGTATTACATCCAAATAGTAGAAAGTCCATCGCGATTATGAAGAAAACAAAAAAGTATGTACATTAGTATGATTATCTGGTAAATTAATAAAGATGTACCGATTTGTCAACTTTCATGAGATATTCGATTTTGGAAATTTCCTCTCGAGTTGAAAATGAACCACGAGGAAGAAGAAATAAATCGGATAATATTTAGAGGACGCTCATTGTGAATCTGTTTTTACAGAAAAATTAATTTATCCCGAAAATGGCAGATCATAACACAAAATCATACAGAATATAAAAGATGCAGCTTATTAAAATGAGTATTTTTTTATCATAAGTTTTTTTTAGAATTGTGCATACTTAGAGATATGCGAAGAAAATTGTTATAAAGAATCGTGAATCATCTATTCTACTTACAGAGAGGTCTTCAATATATAGAATTCCTGAAAATAAAACCAAAATTCAACGATAAAATTTGGACAACCACCACAAAATTCTCCTATTGCAATTCCTAAAAAACAAAATTAAAAAATGTGTTTCTTTGTACAAAAATAAAAAAGAGGAAAGAAAAATGAGAAGGCAACCAACCAAATCCCATTCCTTCTCTTTTTTATTTCTTTCGTCTTTTATTTTTATTATTATCAAATCATAATAAAAAAGCATGCAAAGTATTTACCAACGTTTCGGTGCTCACACAGCAGTTAATATACTTTTGACATATTTTTAGGTTACTAAAAAACAATTCATATTCTGTTGAAAAGTTCTATTTTTTGGACGAATTAAACTCTTTTTGATTTGAAATGAAAATAATTTTCAGTTGAAGTATCAACTATTACATTTTTTGTTGAGAATTGATAATTTCATATTCTTTGGTTGTAAATGTAAATTCAACTATACTTGGTTAAATGTTGAACGACTTTGTTAAAAATTCAGCTTTTGGTTGAAGATTCATAATTTTAGTTCAGAATTCATAATTTAATTGAAAATTAAACTTCTTTGTTGAAAGTTCAACTTCTTTGTTGAAAATTCATTCTTTTGGTTGAAAATTAATCTTTTTTAGTTGAGGATTCAGCTGTTTTGTTGAAAATTCGTCTTTTTTGGATGAATTTAATTGATTTTTGATTTAAAATATAAATATTTCTGATTGAAATATTAATCATTACATTTTTTGTTGATAATTTATCGTATTGGGTCACAAATTCAACTATTCGTTTGAAAATGAACTTTTTCGTTGAAATGTTGATTTGTTATTTCTGAAATCTTCCAAAAAACTTGATTTTTTCTTAAGAATTATAGGAAAGATATATTTATATAGTCTTAAAAACAAGTAGACCATTAAAATTAGAAAATAAATAGGTAGCGAAATTTTTAATTTTTATTAAAAATTATTTTTCCGTTCAAAACGGAAGTTACTTATGAAAAATACTCATTTTATTATATTGTGTATAATTTTGAACTATGATCTGTAATAGTTAAATTTGGAGTTACAATAATTAATTTTAAACGCATTTCCAACAACGTTGTCCAATTGTAATCGAGAGAGATGAATCCTCAACCAAAAAATGAATTTTTATCAAAGTATTTCAACATTCAAACAAGTACCTAAGTTTTTGATCATAAAGTGTAAAGTTCAGCATATATCTCCATTCTTTTATTTAATAAAAATGATCTATATTTGTATGTTTCAGAATATCCAATCGAGAAAAAATAAAACTTGGATCTTTCGTAAAGCAGAATCTGGTGGCTGAGAAAATGTTATGGATCCAAGAACACATGGTGGACATATGTCCATACACACCAGAATTGACTGCAGAATTATTAGAAACGTTAGTTTTTAATTTATTTTTTTTTTTAATGTTTAAAAACGTTTCTTTCTTTGTAAGTAATCAATGTTAATTAACATTCTTTGGTAACTAGATACATAGCGCGAAATGACGAGGAACTGGAGCAAATAGCTATAAAACATTCAATAGGAGGCAGGAAAAATAGGCAACATGCAAGTAGAGAGGATATTCTTCGAATGACCAAAGAGAGAGAAAAAGCAGAATTCGAAACTTGTGGAATTGGTAAATGATCAAACCTCGAAATATTAATTTTATAGAACTAAAGTCTCGACCTAATATTTCTTACTTATGGCCATGTAATATTTACCCGATTTCTACCATACCGACAGTTTTTCGCAAGAGCTCACGTCCACAAAAGTCGAGATACCATATTGAATTCAATATTAAACCCTTCAAATTCCTGAGCTTCCAAGACGAAATATATTGAATTTTCAGAAAAAAAATTATTTTTTAACCAAACAGTTCCATTAATAACCAAATAGTCTCACTTTCAAGCAAAAGCGATGTATTTTCCGTAAAATACAGAAATTTTCAAATAGATAGATGAATTTTCAATAAAGAAGATTGATTTTTTGTGGCTTTTTGCGATCCTCAGTGAAAATGCTAGTTTTTGGTTTTGTGGCTTTGGGGTCCGTAAATAAGGACGAAGATTTAGATTTCTATCAGACATTTCGGCTTTATATATGGGCCCTCTTCAGTGATTCATTCTAGAAAGTTACAGATTTGGTGTAAGTTTTTGGTGGATTGCAGTACGTTTTTTACTCTAAGACTATTTTTTTACATAACCGAAACGTCTGATTGAAATATAAATCTTCTTCGCCATTTACGAACCCAAAAGATACAAAACCAACAACTAGTATTAATTTTTCACCCAAAAATACGATTTTTCAACAAAAAAGTGAAGCGAACAACAAGCTAAAGGATCGATTGTTTTAGAAAACAGTTGAATTCTTAACCAGTAATGATGAATTTAAAAACAAAAAACTGATCTTAATACACTTGAATTCAAACAAAAAATACGAATTTTTAACAAAAGAAATAAATGATGATGTTAAAAAGACGAATTATCCACAAAACAGTTGAATTTTCAACTCCAAAATATGATTTGTCAACAAAAAGCGTAATTTTCAATTAAATATGTAGTTTAAATTCCTATCATATTGTTTAATTCTTAAGCCAAAAAGACGAATTTTTTGCAAAACATTTTAATTTTTAATTCGATGACTTTAATTTTCAACAAAATAGTTTAATCATAAACCAAGGCAGATTAATGTTCTACTGAAACAGACGACTTAACAACAACAAACAAATTTTTAACCAAATAGTTGAATTTATAACTAGAAGAGATAAATTTTTAACAAGGAATGTAATAGTTAAATTTTCAATTAATAATTACCAAGAAGAAATAATTTTCAACCTAAGCGTGTAATTTCCTGCCAAATTGTTAAATTTTAAAGCCAAACATTAATTTTCTACGAAGCAGTTGAATTTTAAACCCTGCAATGTGAATTTCCAACAAAATAGTTGAATACTGAACCAAAACAGATTAATTTACAACCAAGAAGATTAATTTTCTACCAAAAAAGGTGAATTTTGAATAAAATACTTTGAAGAATTACTTTTAAACAAACAAAAAAAAAAAATTTGTCAACCGCATAGTTGAATTTTTAACTAAAAGAGATAAAAATCAACTATAAATGTAATAGTTAAATTTTGAGTTATAATCATTAATTTTAAACGTATTTCCAATAATGTTGTTAAATTTTAAACGGGAGAGATGAATCCTCAACAAAAAAATGAACCTTTATCAAAGTATTTCAACATTCAAACAAGTAGTTGAATTTTTGATCATAAAAGATGACTTTTCAACAAAATAGTTGCATTTTCACAAACAAAATGAAAATGTAACTAAACTAGATGAATTCCGAACCAAAAATATAATACTACACTTTTCAAAGAAAAACAAAAAAATATTTGTATTTTCTTATTGGGTTCTATTAATTCAGGTCGCATTCATGCAAAAAAAAACGAGGATAAGGGGAAGTTTCTTGAAAATAGGAGAAAATAGAAGAATTCTTAAACCAAAGAGAAAAAGAGAGGAATAATGGAACGAGAGTCAAGTTTTCAACTCGATATCTCAATTCGTGTGGACGTTAGTTGTGGCGCAAAAATGTGGGTAAGGTAGGAATCGGGTATATATTACATATTTACATGTTCTTAAGGGGTCATTCACAAAAAACGTGAAACGTTGAGAGCTAGGGGGGGGGGGGTCTCTTGAAGTATCATTCTTCATGTTAAGAACAATGGAAAAAGTATCACGCGGGTGAGGGAGGGGGGGGGGGGGCAGAAGTTCCTGAAAAATGTATCACGTATTTTGTGAATGGCCCCTAATGCTAATTTTTAATTAATTAATTAACGTTTTTTATAGAAATTCCTGACATACTGAACACTGGGCAATGTCAAATGCTTCAAAAATGGGATGGCGAACTTAGGTACCTACCGAATTTCAAGTTTCGTAGGTTTGGGAAAAAGGATTTAGAGAGAGCACAACAACAGGAACAGAAATGCATAACTAAAATTAAAAAAGGAATTAAGACGGCATTAGAAGGTAAAAAATTTGAAGAAGAAAAGGAACCATCGATTGTATCGGAATCTGCAGAAACGACAGAGGCTTCGAGAAAAGACGTGGTACCAGAAGAAGACGTTATAGCTGAAGTATCTCCGACTGAAATTAATTTATTGCAAGGTGATTGTTCTATGATAGTAGAATAAAAAAGTATGATGGTAAATGAGTGCTTTCTTCTCACATATTATATTTCAATGCAGCTGACAGTAATATTCTTTATAGAAGGACATGATTTTAAAGATATTTTTTAATTTTAGTTATAAGTAAATTAACAGATCCCTGCAATGCCGATAAGTTACCGCCTGAAGCTAAAATATCCCTCCCTTACGAAAAAATCTACTTGGCATGCAAGTAGTATTTTTGTCACTATTGAAATAAGTAATATATCGAAAATTTCAATTGGTACCTGTGTTAATACTTGCGAGAGTCTATCAGATTTTAATAAAAAATTATTTCTGTTAAGTTAATTAACAAAAATAAAATGCCATATTTTGAATCCGAGCTCCAAATTACTATTTTCACCTTCACCAACAAAACTATTTTAATTTTGATAATTAATAGCAGACGACGTCAACGTCGTCAGTGTTTACTTATTAACCTATCGAAAAAAAATTATTGGTCAGAGACGTTAGCCCTGAATCAAACTATCGTGAAAATTCATTTTTCTGATTGAAAGTTGGGTTTTGAAATCAAAATTATTTTTCTAAAAAACGTATTTGGAAGTAGTTCTAGAAGCATCAAAGACGTTATTTTGTGAAAAAAAAATTATTTTTTTTTTTAAATGTTTATGAAAATAAATAAATAATATGTGTGAAAAAAAATGA
>CAKNXH010000041.1:1133508-1191641 GCA_932178445.1 Andricus quercusramuli | reverse complement strand
TTTAAAAAAGTTAAATGCTATTTTCAGGTACCCCAAAGTTATGAATATGAGATTGTTTTGAATGCTTCTGGGGAACCATTTTTGATGAAATTAAAATATTTCCCTGAGCGAATTTTTTTTTGCCTGGAAAGACGTATTTGAAATACTGAAAAGCAGTAAAATACTATTTTCAAGTTAATAAGAACATATAATTACGTTTATCTAAAGGAGTTATATGTAAATTAGAATTACTAACGAGAATTTAATCAAAAAAATAAAGAAAAGAAACGATTTTTTGAAATTTATATCAATATATTTATGAATATTTCATCAAAAAATTCGTATACATAATGTTCAAGTTTCAATATTAATTTCTTATAAAAACTGTAGTAAGTATAATATACATAATATTTTTATGTTATTATAGAATACATAGTGTGTAATATACAATGTACAATAATATATAAAAGTCATATAATAATTGTATTATAATTAAACGTGCCTACTGTTATACTCACGTACAGCTTTAAGTAAATTTACTTAACAAAAAATCGTTTCTTTTGTTTATTTTTTCATTAAATTCTTGTTAGTAATTCTAATTTACATATAACTCCTTTATATAAACGTAATTATATGGTCTTATTTACTTGAAAATAGTATTTTACTGCTTTTTAGTATTTACGATTTCCAAATATATAAATACGTTTTCCAGGCAAAAAAATCCGCTCAGGGAAATATTTTAATTTAATCAAAAAGGGTTCCCCAGAAGCATTCAAAATAATCTCCTATTCATAACTTTGGGGTACCTGAAAATAGCATTTAACTTTTTTAAAGGCCACCGTGACCAGTGTTTAAAGTTACCTATGTCAGTGTCGAAAGTACCTCATCTCGAAAGTGCGCATGCGCTGCTTTTTCACCAGTGCCTAAAGTAAGCCATCTTCAAACTGCGCATGCGCGAAAATTATTTCGCACACAGTCTGCTCAATAAGGTCCTATAGGCACCATTTAGAAGGATGAAAACGTCAACTTTTGATGTGGGTGTTGCAAAAATGGAATTGTTCATTTCTCATTTTTTTGTGCGGTCAAAATTTGAATTTTTGATTTTTTTTTTAAATTCAAAAAGTTGTTATGAAAATATTGTAAGGTGTTCAAAATTCAACGTTTTTCTCCTCTTGACTTTTTCATATCGTGCGTATTTCGTCTTAAAATGTTAATTTTCGTTCGTTTTTTGGAATTTTGAAAATGCTATAACTCCGGTAATTTTTTTTTTATCGAAAAAAGTCATTAGAATATTTTGTTCCTCTTTTTGCGTACTTCTAATGGCCGTACATAGAATTTTCAAATCTTCAAAAAAAGTGGTCTCAAAAATTTTCAAAATGTGCTCACTGTTTGAATTTTCATCCGAAATATCTGGATAACAAACTCGTTCTTTCTTTTTAGACACCTTCTTAAAAATCGTTTTTTCTGACTCAGGAGGTCTCGAACCGTGGAGAACAATACTCCGCATCAATTTTTCGACTTGTACTTTACTGTCAATTTTTTTAGGATATTGAATTATTGATTATTGAAAATTGACCAAAAATTGATTTTACAGGAGAATTCTGAATCTATTTAAAATGAAGCAAGTTCAAGATTTTAAACTTAACAATGGAAATTTGAAGGTTTCAAGTAAATAAACAAATTTCTTAAGCTTCCTGGGAAAATTTGAAACGATTTATTATTTTTTTAAATTAATTTTAAGGGAATATTCAAAAAGAATTAAAAATAAATAAATTTTGAATTATAACTCAATATTATTAATTTCGAAAAAAATCGAGTAATTTGAAAATATATTTAGAAATTTTGAAAAGATTCCAAAATAATTTAAAATGTGAAAAGATTTCAAAACTTTTATAACACAATGTAGATTTTTCAAGATTTCGAACACAAAATTCATAAGCTTTTTAAGCATTTTGAGAGGTGTTAATGAATACAAAATTTTCATCGCATGTATGTATTGTATGTATATTTAATCTCTCCCTTTTACGGGTTTGAGGGCCTCCGCTCCCTGTACATATATTTACATTCCATCCTTAATCTAACTTAACCGCTGCTTATACTTTAATGTTTCGCCTTACTTCTAATAATAACAATAATCTTAATGCTAATAATTCTAAAAACGAGCGATCTTCCAGGGCTTCCGTTTCCTCTTAAAATAAAAGTAGATTTTCCACGATTTGAAATAAACTTTTTGCGATTTAGTTTCCTTTAATAAGATTACCCGTTTGGCTCTGCCCTGTTCCTTTGCTTTCTCGTACTTCTTCCAATTTCTTTATCCACGTCACTCCCTGTCCATTACCATCCAAAATCCATCTTAAACTCAACTTCCCATCTTCTTCTCCTGTACATCTCTCTAAAACATGTGCCCATGACTCCATTTCGTATCCCCATACTCTGCACAGATTGCCCATCCAATATCTACAAGCTCTCACTCCTTCTCCCATTCTAAACTATACCACCCTATTCCATTTGTCTTCCTTTTTCATTTTTTGCAAATATTCTGGTTCCGTCAACCCTTTGCCCATCATGTACCATCTATTGTACCTCGAATTTATAATCTTCCTCCATCTCTCTACTCCTTATCTTTCTAATAGTTCTAATTCTATGCTCTGCCAATTCAGAAGCCCTTCTTGTATATCACAAACCCGCCTCATTTTTTTCCTTTCTTCCTCTCATTTCGAATTTCCCAAATTGCCTCTCGTCTCCTTATTTCGAACTTCATCCAAGCCTACATGTGCTATTCTGCTCCCCTCTCTCCTTTTCAGCTTCTCTTCAAAGCTCCAGGCTCTCCTAACATAACACAACACCGCCCAAATTAACGCATGAAACAACGAAACCCTTATTCTCCAATCGTCATTAAACCTTCTCTTTCCTATACCCCATACTAGGCCCAATACTTTACTCGCACATTCGATTCTTTTCCTCACCTGCACCTCGTTTCCCCCTCCTGCCTCAAACCAAAAACCTAAGTAACAGAACTCCTCCACACTTTTCACTGCTTGTCCGTTCATGTTCCAAACGTAACCCATTTTGGACTTTCTACTTCTGAAGCACATCTCCTTGGTCTTCCATACGTTTTCCGTCAGTTTTTATGTTCCCACATAATCTTCGAAAATTCTCATAATTAGGTTCATCCCTTTCCCTTTCTACTTTAGCTTTTCCTCTAAGTCTGCCAGCAGCATATTAAATTAAAGAGTAGCGGATTCAACGGGCACCCTTGCCTCAGACCTCTTCCTGTCCAGAAAACCTCCCCCCTCACCCTATTTTTACCCTAATCCTGGTTTCAGTACAAATTTCCTTTATCCTCTCCACCAATCCTTCCTTTATTCATCTCTCTTCCATTGCCTGCCATAGCATTTTTCTATTCACTTAGTCAAAATCTGCTTTAAAATCTACGAACCAAGTACTTGAGTATGTAAATGTTATCTATTGTCCCCATCCCTTTTCTAAATTTCTAAATCCGGGTTCTTCTGTCTGACTCTCTAAACTTTTTTTCACAATTTTTGCGTATACTTCATAACCCACCGGCATGAGAGTGATCCCTCTGTACTTCTCTACCTTCTTGCCCTCCCCTTTCTTGACAAGCGGTACCACCAGCCCTGTTATCCACTCCTGCGGCAACCCTTCTCCTTTCCAGACCTGGTTGCAGATCTTTCACATCCCTTCCCTAACCTCTTCTCCTCCATACTTTATCGCTTCGTTCTCCATACCATCCTCTCCTGTAGCCTTGTTTCTTTTCAGTCCATCTATTGCCTCATCCACTTCTTCTCTTGTTATTTCGTTTCCTTGCTCCATTTCTTCCTGAACTATACTTCTATTTTTCCCCTCAATCCTATTTTGCTCACCCCCTAACAGACCCTTGAAATAATATGTCCACTCACCTATTTCTATTTCTTCATTCACGCCCTTCCTTCCTCCTTTTTCCCTATTTATCATATCTCAGACCCTACCTTCTTTGATCGCTTTTTCTACTTCTTCCTTGTATTTCTCCTTTTCCCTTGGTTTTTTCTTGTCCAGAATCCTCTCATGTCCTCTTCTTCTCCTGTTGTACTTCGCCTGCTCCATTTCTCCTTTCTTCCATTTTCTTACACACTCTTTCATTCTCTGTTTACTCTCCCTGCATTCCTCGTCCCGCCAGCCTCTCTTTCCTTTTTCTCTTCCTTCTTTTGTACCTATCTCATCCCTTATCTTCTCAATCGACCCTGTCAACCTTTCAATTAACGAGTCTACTCCCTCCTCTTTTTCATATGTAACATTCTCCCTTTCCATTCTTTGTTTAAACTATTTTAATTTATCTACCCTCCAGGCTCCCATTTTCATGTTCCTTTCTCCCTCTGTCGTGCTTACGGACGCCACCTTCCAGTGTAGCGATTACTCGGAAGTGTTTGGACCTTATCTCATTCCCCACATTCATACTGCCTATCATCTTCCTCATTCTTTCTTCCGCCAGGATGTAGTCTCTTACTGTTTCTTCCTTACCTATGAATGTGATCTCTCCTTTCTCATCTCCTTTCATATTCCCACTACATATAAACCATCCTGTTTCTCCTATTACGTCTAGTAACCTCCTCCCCTCCTGGTCTGTCTCCCTATGTTCGGAGCTCCTTATATAGACATCCTCTTCTTCATCCCAAATCCCTCCCCCTTGCTCGTCAGTCCAGGCATTCAAGTCACCTCCTATCAAAACCAACTCTTCCTGCTTTTCCTCCATCGACCTCCTTATTACTCTCCAACCTTCCTCTTCCACTCTTCTTCTATATGCACAAACCACCGCTATTTTGACTTTTCCAATTATAATTCTTCTTTCCATTGTTCCATTCTTTTCCTAACTGTCCTCCTCTGTTCTCTTTTTTACTGTCATTTTTTTTCTCACCACTGAGACCATGCCGCCCATCCCTCTACCTTTGATGTGTACCTTTCTCGCTTCTTACATTATCCACACATAACCTTTAGGTAACCTCGTTTTCATCCCCTTCCAAGCCTTCCCATCTGCCCAGGTTTCACTCATCATAATCACATCCCACTTTTCTAACTCCCGCCAAAATCCTTCATCCTTGTTCTTCAAGCTTTATACATTCCAGAAAGCTATTTTCACGTTTTTCTCTTCCCTTCCCTTCCCTCACCTATCCTCATCGCTTTTCATCTGCCTTGCCGTTCGGAAGCCCCTCTGTTTAATTTTTCGTCCGAGAACCATTCCTCCCCATTTATCCACAATCTGCGTCTTTCAAACAATTATTTTTTTTTCGAAATTAATTTCAAAAGAATATTTAATAAGATTTCCAAAATTTTCAAAAAGAATCTGGGAGATTTTTAGGTAATTTTTTTAATTTTGTAAGATTTTCCAAACATTGTAGGAAAAATTCGAGTTAAAAGATACTAAAATTATCATTGGAACCCTGGACAATTTTTCAATGTTTTTTTTTCTTTTTAATTTCTAATAGAGAGCTTACAAAATTTCAAAATAAATTTTTAATGTATAAATTAATGTATCTGGCTTATAAATGCTTAAAATGATACAATCTTGAAAATTTATAAAGTTTTTTTTGCATTGAAAATGATGGCGTGGATTTATATATTTTTAAATCTTTCAACTGTACAATGCATACAAATGAAAATTTTGCGGTTAATCGAATTTTAATTTAAAAAATTTCAGTCGAAAAATGCCGAAAGCTTCCATTTCATACGTTTGCCCTTGAAATCTGATCCCGGGAAACCAGATGAATATAAATGCCCTTAAGAGTTTGACTGAGACTTAAAACTACTTATCAATCATCCGTAGAGATCACAATTATCAATTTGTTATAATTATCAAAATTATAGACTTTTTGTTAATGTGAAGACATTCGTGAGATTTATCTAGAATCTAGATCTCCGGCGCAAATAATGCATTCATCCGATAATAGATCCTCCAGATAATCACAATGTTTTCCTATAATTCTCAACGTCGTCTGAGTCTGGATAATGCCTTCTTCTGACTGTTATTGCTTTGATCTCGAAATCAAATAGCTAGATTCGAAACAAGAGCATATCGATTATGCAAGGCCGTTATCCGCAGTAGCAGAAAAGTAACAGCAGACATTTCACGCCGTTGAAAATATAATATTAGTGGAACAAAACTTTTGGTGCATAACGAAACTAACGGTGATCAATATACAATTATAAAAATATGATTCTACTCCCTTCTTAAATTTCGTAATGTTTGTTAATGCACATTCTTAAGAGAATGCTTTACTCTGTATTTTCTACAAATTGTTCTAGGCCAGGGTTGGGCTAATGAGCCAATTAGCCTGAATTACTGGTATTTGCAATTAACACCTATATTAAACTTTATATTCTCAATCATAAAACATAACTTACAACATTATTTTACATCGATTGCTTTCACAGGTAATAAAGTTAAAAATATCTTACATAAGGCAATAAACACGGTCACTAATCAAATGCTAATCACTATTTTAATTGTATTAGTTTCTGCTGTTTGGGGAAAAAGCTGACATAAAGTTATGCAGGAAGTGGGATATAAAATAGGGTCTTAAAGTATAGATTTATTACATAAATACGTACTACAGAAATATAAGAAACAAGATGAAAATAAGCTATTGTTTATAATGTAAAAATTGATAACTTTCGTCGCGTATTGTACATAAATGTTTTTTTCGCTTCTTCAATATATTTTTTGTTGATTTTTATTCTATAAACAATGAAAAAAATACAGTACCGATTCCGGCATTAGAGATTAAAAAAATTTTACTTCCAATATATTATCTGGAATAAAAAAAAATTCAGTAGATTCTCATGACATTCAATTATTAAGTGTTTAATTATTAAATATCATACACCTTCAGATATGAATTTTTTGACGTTGTATATTTAAGGTTTAAAATATGCATCTTGTAGGTTACCATTTAAAATTCTTCATTCTTAACATTTCCCAACTAAGAATGGATAAATTTTGAATGATAAAGATTGAAAATTGTGCAAAAATGAGAACTTTGCAATCGGTTCTATTCGGATATAATTATTTCTAATCATATACAATGGAGCAATCGTAATCAGTGTACACCGAAATTCGTAGTAATATCTCGGTTGTAAGACAGTAATTAGCCAGCAGGAAGGAATGCTGATCTATTATAAGACTTCCATTTCAAGTAAACATACCAAATCGGGAAAATAATTGCAGAAAAGTAATAGGTAGCTTAAAGTTTTTATACTGTAGGTATAATTGAGTCCAGATTTGGAATTTATGTCTTCATATACACTGATAAAACTGTTTGTTCGGGATAAGAAAAAAAATTTTGTTGCTGTAAGAGCAATCCAACCTTTGTGCGTCGAAAAACTTTTGACCGAATCAAGAAACATCTAGTTTTAAAGCATTAACATTGTTTTACGTCAACAACTAAATTTTGGTTGACTTTAAGGGGCTTACTACTAGAATTTTTATCAAAGAACTGAATCCGAGAATTCAAAAGCAATCAAAAGAATTTAAGGAATTCAAAAGCGTTAAAAATATTTTTTTAAATTCAAAGGAATATAAAGTAATTTAAAATAAATTCAAAATTACATAAAAAATGCAAGTAAATATGCAGAAAGTAAAAAAACTAAACAATTTACAACAAAAGAATTTGAGTAAATTCAGAAGAATCTGAAGAATTAAAAACAGTGCACTATCATGTATAGCATTAAAGTTTAATTTGATAACAATATATTTTTATTTGAGTATGTACACTACCACATAGAAAAACCTGGGGGAACGGTAAAGTTGCGTCTCAAGAAAAAGTTGTCATCTTTTAGAACTGGGACTCCAATAGAACTCTTCTTAAGGGTTACTTTATAGGACGTTGATATCCGATAGATCGCTACATGAAAAAGATATTAGTCCGTAAAAATTGAGATGTACATATTTTTCGTTCCACTGGTCCATAATTTATTACTTTTTAAAAAAAGTCGTATAGCTTTCGTCCTCCAATGGAGAACATCTTCGGTATACATATGCTTTTATGAAAACTCATCATTTCATCATGACTATACGAAAAGTGTGAAAATCTACACATACGATTGAACTGCAATTTGGATAAGTCAACTGAACGCAGTTAACGATAGGCGGCTAAAGGGACTTATCCGAAATGCAGTTAACGGTGCTCTTCCAAATTACGGCAGTATTGATCTTAGTAGAATAGTAGATATATAGGAGTTCATATCTCGTTCCACTAACATGTATTGGCCCACATTTGTTATAAAAATTAAGTAATAACAGGCGAAAGATATGAGGGAGAAGGGAGAAAAAAGTGTTACTATTATTTTAGTTGAATGTCATGTCTAATGAGATTATTATCTCAATCGTATGTATAAATTTGCACTTTTCGTAGAGTCATAGTGAAAGGATGAGTCTAAAAAAACATCTGTACTAAACAGGTTTCTTCATTGGAGATTGTAAGCTATAAGACTTTTTCAAAAGAAATATTGGGTCCTGGCATATGACTTCAGGCCAAAATTATTTCAAAACCTCCCTTTTTTTAACAAAATAATAAGAACTTACTTCATTCGAAATATATTTCGAATAAAGTAAGTTCTTATTTTGTTTATTTCGAATGAAGTAAGTACTTAATTTGTTAACAACGGGGGTTTTTGAAATAATTTTTGCCTAAAATTCTATTCCAGGACCCAATAAATTATGACTCAGTAGAATGAAAAATATATGCACGTTTTCAATTAATAAACAGCTGGTCAAAATGCTTTAAGATTTTTTAACAGTCCGTAACAATTTTCAACTTGGTCTTAAAAAATGTCACATCACTCACATCTCATGTCCATTATTTTCTTGTCAAGAATGAATAATCTCTACGATTTTAGTTTCTTCATTAAATTTGTCCGAGTGCAATCTCATTAAATTTGTATTATAACGTAAAAGGTAAAAGGTAACAAAAATTTACCTATAAACAAAAAAATTTAAAACCTCAAAAAACCTTACAGATGAAAATTTATGTATGAGGATAGATATAAACATTTTATCGAACTCCATCAACTAATTACCACCTTTTGTATGAAAAAAATTGGCTTGAAATGTCTGAAAGTACGATTTTGGTCGGTTGTCCATCCGTCGTACTTTTTCCAGTGAGGGGAAGTAAGAGGAAATTATGAGAGGGAAAGTAGTTGGGAATTCGGAGAGGATCAAAGAGTGGAAAATTAGGAAGGGAAGTCAGAAAATGAGGAGAGGGGAAGTAGTAAAGTAGTGAAATAGGGAAGTAGGGGAAAGGGGAGTATTAGATGGGGAAGTAAGGAGTGGGGGAAATATCTGAGGAAGAATTCCGGGAAGGGAGGGGAAGTGCAGGTTGAAATTTGAGGATGGCAAGTACGGAAATATAAAAGTAGTAGGGGAGGGAAAGTATGAGAGGGGGAGGTTTTAGTGATTTAATTAACGTCTGAACAGGTGACGATACCCTTTTTTATAGGTGCACGGTGCCTGCTTTGACTACGTTTCATTGTTACTTTTACGATATTCAATAAATCAACCTCATCGTTTTTGGGCAAAAATGATGATTTCCATTAAAATTTACCTGAACATTTTTTTCTCTTTCAAATATAATCAAAATTGCATCAAAATTCACATGGAAAACAATTTTTGAGCTAAATATAAAATTAACAACAATAATTTCTTATCTGATACGCCTCTAAATTTCATCCATAAAAGGTAGTAATTAGGACTACTATTCCTCTATATTTGATGGTCCTAGCTCAGCTTGTTTTAGAGTTACCGTAAATATTTGACACACAAACGGGCACTTCTTAGAAACCTCATTATTGGAATCCTATATCAAAGAGGAGTCGTTAGAGAAATCGTGAATGTCCTATAGGACATACACATTTGAGAAAAAGGGTGCTGAATTTCAACGATTCTTTAGAAATCGATCTTCAAAATGACCATAAACATTGGTAAATGCTTATTAGTTCGCTTGTTACAAGAAGGACCAAAACAGCTATAGCAACTGCTATATTTGCAAAAAATGCAATCTTGGAGAGCACAAAAGAGCCATATGTCCCTCTTTTTCATCAAAAGCATCATCAAACGAATCAAGAATGGAGTGCGATGAAGAGTAAAGTGGCGTTAGATTTTTGTCGAGTGTTTCTTGACTATAAATTGACATCTTGACTATTTTGAGATATCCGTGGTTCAGGTGACAATGGTTCATGAATTTTTTTCTTTTATTCGATACTTCTACCTACAGATTTCTTTTGTAACCATTTCAAAAATCAAAATTTATGATTTTATACTTGAAAGATTCAGTACCAATCATTTCAAGCCCGAAATGGAGGTTTTTTAAACGTCAACGCCATTTTCAGGACACTGGGTTGTACACAACCCAGGGGTTGTTCTTAGAAAATTGAGGAAATTATTTCTTCCTAGGCTCATTTTCTTCAGAAATTAGATGGCAGTTAACTTATGTAAAAAATAAATAAACTTTGAGCTAATAAAATTATTAATCCAAATTTAACTATTTCTAACTGCTGAAAAGTGGGTCTCGACTACATATGTTCTTCATGTGCGAACCAAAAAGGAACCCTCAAAAAGAGTTCTATTGGAATCACAGTTTTAAAGGATGCCGACTCTTACTTGAGCCGCATCTTAACGCACCTAAACTACTTAACAGCGGTTTTGGTATGCTTAGAAGTTATTTTATGTATTTTCCTAAATCCAGCAAGAATATATTCAATTATCACATTTGTTTAAATTACGTCGCAACGACGTGGAGGCGATCTGTTCTGGAATGAATCATTGCTAAAAGTTTTAACTGATTCGAATTAATAGAGTGTGTAGAGTTTACTCTGTACTTTGAAGCTCGTTTGGAGAAAAGACGTGTTATGAGTTGCAATAGTCACAATTGTCCCACATTTATCTAATGTACAATTTTTTACACTTTAGAAGCGATTCCTCTCTCCAGGTTTTCTTCGCAAAAAGACAAACTAGATATGGTATTACGTTGTAAAACATGCGATTAGGGAACGGCCATATGACACATTGTAAACGCTGGGCTGATCCTGGTAACTGGTTAATTAAACAACTTGCATCGGCAGCTATGCAGTTGACAATTTTACTTACACTTGTATGTGCCTTGTTCGGTAAGACAATAAATATAAATCTTGTCTTAGGAACTTGCGATAAGGTTTAATCCAACAACGGCTTTACTCTCAATACTTTACATACTTCCGCCGTTTATGGTGGGAACGGAACACTCTTTCCTTGCCAGAGGAATCGTTCGCCGTGACGACGCAACGCTGACGTCCCTGTGGCTTGGTGACCCGCATCCTTACACTTCAAGAAAAGGAATCACTTTTATTACTCATGAAAATTAAAATACTCAAAAAGAAAGTATTTGCAGTTAAATACCAGAAAAGTCAGATTAAATCGACTGTAGCCTTTAGAGAGAGTTTTGAGTTCGTGTTCAACAAGTTTCACTTTCGAACAGAAGACACATTGCCATATGTGCGAACTTCTGGAAAGTCTACTAAATATGGTAATTCCTATATATTATCACGTTTTGGTAAGTTTCACACGCGAAACATGCTTTAAACATTGAAGAAATTAAATACACTGAATAAGATATTTTATAAAAATACGAAATAGTTAGCTACAATTCTACAAAATGGGTTAATGTTCAACCCAAGTGGAGCGTACAAGATCTCGAACAATTATCCGACAATTATCTAATCTATTTATTTAATTGAATCCCGTATATCAAGCGCAACTGGATAATTCTCGAGTAATAAAGTTTCTCTTCGTATGAGCATTACATATGTGATCTATGAAACGGAAGCTCGTCTGAAGTTTCTATGGAAGATTCCTTCTTTAGATGATGTTGTCTAAATAGAATTTCAATACTTTATTAAAATGCTATATATTTTATCTTAATACTTCCTCTCGTTAATACTCTACATAAAAAGATGAAGAGGAATTTTAGTAACTTTATTCTAGCATGAAAATTAAATATCAGTCAAAGTAGTTTAAACAAGTTTCATAACTTAATTGCTATTTAACCTAAGTTGATAATTTTTTTAATCTCTTAAGGTACCTAGATTATTTTAAAAGCTTTTTCAGTCAGTAGATAAGCATATTTTGAATTTTTTGAAGCCTTCTGTCAATTAAAAAGAAATGATGAATTGCAATATCCAATAATAAGTACTAATTTGTCAGATGAAAATCATTTACAAATTTGAAAGAATCGCCATTCAAAACTTGAACTTTTAGGAATTTGAATTTGAATACACCTGAGTAAAGATAAACCGCCACAGATGATGCTGAAAGAAGACTAAAGTACCAAAAAACTTCAAAATCCGTCCCGTTTCAGCAGAATTTTGTTATTACAAAATTACTAACAAATTCTCACTTAATTATCATGACATTTTTTACAATTGAAAATGTCCTGGTGTGAGCCATTATTTTTGAGATTTTAAAACTAAAAATATTCCACTTAATTGATTTCTAATTCTGTGCAGTTTTCTATTCATGTTCCAAAAAGTTCAAGAACTAAAGAACTAGAAATATTACACTTTATTTTTTTCCATATTTGTTCAGTGCCAAATTCATGTTCCAAACAAGTTTTAAAATATGCTTTAATTTTACATCTGTGAAAATTCTTACAAGTGGTCATAGAATTCATATCCCACAAAATCCTGTTGCAATAGGACGAATTTTAAACTTGCGTTTGCTACCACAAGCCGGCGCTAACCGCGACAGTGACACGCTGGAAAAACCGGGTCACTCATAATTTCGTATTTTATCATTTCATTTTTCTTCTCCTGAATAAATGTCCCAAAAAATTTTAATTGTTTCCTGTGAAAATTTTTAACAAGATAAGATGCTTAGTTTTTGCTGTAGAACGATTTCTATTAAAAAGTTCCGAATTTTTACGGGGAAGTCGCACATGGTCAGAAATTATAACCGAATGTGGGGTCGTCCCGTTTCATTCAATCATCCATTGATAAGTTCAAAAATGCCATTGTCCAAGTCCAAACAGACAGAATTTCCTGGATTATTTTCTTATTTTATGTTTTTATACTTATAAAGTTATGACGTGAAGCATATTATGGTTTTTCTGAAATAAGCTACGTATTTTTTATAGTTGTTACTTATAATAATAGTTTAATTTATTTGAAAATAACAACGGAAACTTATAATTTTTTATATTTTTTCATTCAGTATTACAGAATACCGGTTTTTTCCTTTTTATAGAAAGTGGACGCCCTAGTCCCACCTTGAACACTCTTTGGATTGCAATAACTAGAATGTTAAAAATGTTTGGGATTCTGTAATACAAGTTTAATGTAAAATTGCAAACATGGTATTTCAAGTGAATTGCGATGCTTGTACTGTAAAATTACAAACATTACAATACGACGACTATATGGTATTGTAAAATTGCAATGCATGAAAAGCAATATCGCCACACTAGCATTTGAAAACTACAATGCAATCACTGTAAAAACTGTGGTTCCATTTGAATTGAGCATCATTTTTTTAGCGTCCTGTTATAATACCAAATCGTCTTGTTTTGATGCCATCGTTCGTACTATTTTACTCTGCTAACTTCAGGTTGCAGAATGGTACGTACTAGAGAACTAAAATGATGCTCACGGAGTATTGTTTTAATTGCTTTCAACTTCATGCTTATGAGAATTCTTCATTGTTTAAATTTTCTTCTACTTTTGAAATGTGATAGAGAAAAATAGAACGGGAGAGAAAGGTAGCATTATTTAAAAAAGAGGAAACTGGTGAATAAATATCTAATTATTACATACTAATAAATATAATAAATATTTATTTATATGAATATGAGATAACGGTTAAATCCAAATTGATGCATAGAATTATTTTTTGAATTGTAAAAGTTACAAACATTTGTAACGTCATTTTGAGTTATTATTCAGTATTGAAAAATTCATATTGCAATGATTGAAAAGTAATGAGGTGGATGTTCTTCCAAAGGTCTTACTGTTTAAATGGGTAACCCTAGTAGTCTAGGTGTTCAAATCACATCTTCCTCGGGAAATTAGGGTTAAGGAGTGAAATTGAAGATACCCGGATGGCTTTTCAAAGGTCTGAAAAAAAGTTTTTTTTTCAATTAAGTTTTTTCGATAGTGCCCTCTGCGTGGAGAATAACCCATATAATATAATTATAATATCTTTATATTACAAACAAGAAATATGATACATTATAAAATATTTTCTATTACAAATAACGAAATCTTAAATGTCAAATTTTGAAAATCAAATAGACTTTCTAACTAAGCTAAAATATTCTAGCATTTTTATAAGAGCCGTGCAGTCATTTATTCGAATTTTTAATACAAATTCAAGAACGCTTAGAATATTGGTTTTTTCCAAATAGAGACAAATTTAACTGTACATCGAACCGCCTTGATTTCCTTCAATCATTACCATTTTCTGAATCAAAATAACTTTTTTATTGTAGAAAATGGATTCAAAATTCAAGACGAATCTTCGAAATTCGACTTGTTCGAATAAGTCGAATTTCAAATATTAGACTTGAGTTTTGGAATCATTTTTTTTTAGAAAAATAAGGAGTTAGTTTGATTTAGAAATTGTAATAGCTTAAGGAAGTCAAACCTGTTTGATGTACATTAAAAAATTTTTCTATTTCAAAGAATCCAACTTTCCAGGCGTATCTAAATTTGTATTACAAATTCGAATAAACGACTGCACACCTCTGATTTGTATAGCCACTCTTGAAGGAAGACCGTTAACGAATATTTTCATCTTTGGCAACACTCAAGTTAATCGAAAGTTATTTTTCGAAGTCTCTAATAAATTTCGAATTAGAATTAAGCTTCAGCTAATATCGCTAATTTCTTCTTCTGCATATTAGCCTTTTTTGGAATCAGCTAAAGAAATTTTAGAAAAATGTCGCATTCTATTCTCCAAATATAAGTGGAAAGTGTAGACCAAAACTTCTTTCCCGTGTTCTGCACAAGAAAAGTAAAACTTGAGTTTAGACAAATCATTCAAGACTAAGTAAAAAACATGACTTTGCTTGCAATGCAGAGAAAATGAGTTTTCGATTGATTTTATAAAATCAAAGAGTTTAAAATTCGGGTACTGGAGATTGTAATTTTGATCTAACGTGATTAATTTTGCCACTGGATGATTATTTTGGATTTGACCTACACTTTCGTCGCTTGCAGAATAAAATAGTGCGGATTTGCAATCAACGCAGTTCCTCTTTTTTAATTTTTGACCAAATTTGACCTGTAATGTAATATGTACATTAAACAATGATTGTGAAAATGGCCTGGTGGAGTTTTCCACTAGTGTTCTGATGTTTATCGAATTAATTATGGCGATGTGATTCGTTCCGAGGTGCAAATCGAGTTACAAAAGTGAATTCGGAGAACCCAAAGATCCCGAATATGAAAAAAATTAATTTTTCCAACGTCTTGAAAGACCCAGCTATTAAAGCTTTATGGCAAAAAGCTTTAATTCTGAAAAATTTTACCGTGAAAGCTGGGCAGTTCGTTTACAGTAATCATTTTTTAAAGGAAGGCATTCTCCTCGAGAAAATCCTAAAAGCATTCGATGGCACTATTTTGCTAAAGTTAAATAATTATATATTTACTGTAAAATCGAAATGAAAAGTTACAAATAAAACCAAAGTAAATTTTTTTTATTCAATAAACTGTATTATTAGGTATTTTCACTTACTACTCATTTAAAAAAAAAAATTCGGTTTGTTTTCCCGTCAGCACGTGAAACAACAAACACAATTTATTAATATTTTTAGTAACTTTCGCAATAGAAAATATGTGCCAAGTAAATTTAGTCAATGTCTTATTTGAGTAGGATACAGAAAAAGTGACGTTAATTTCAGGATTAAATTAGAAGGCTAGAAAATGTATGATACTAACCTCAATTTTTCTTCTTTAACAATTAATGCGACCAAAATCATAAATTAATGTTACTTTTTTAAACGAGTACTAAGTGAAAATACCTAATAAATACAGTTTATTGAAAAAGAATGAATTAACTTTTGTTTTATTTTTTAATTTTGATTTCAGTTTTACAGTAAATATACAAATCACTTACCTTTCTCAAAATATCGCCATCGGGTCCTTTCAGAATTTTCTCCTGGAGAATGTCTTCCTTCAAAAAATGCTTAGTGTGAACGAACTGGCCAGCTTTAACCGTACAATTATTCTGAATTAAAACTTTTTGCCATAAAGCCATATAACCATCGAAACAACACGAACGAAGTAGAGTGACAGTTCACGGACGTTTGACGTTTCCATGTGCTACCTAACGTCACTGACGTTTGACGTTTCCGTGTGCTACGTAACGTCATTGAAATTTGATCTCACTTCAGTCCTGTTTTGATCCAAAAAAGTAGTACTAAAACGTCGTTTAGTGGCATCAAAATAAAGTGGCATTAGAATGGAGCCACACGAGACTATATTTTTGGAGGACTGTTTCAGTACCGAAAACTGGCCTTGATATGATACTTTTTTTTACAGTGATGTTTTGGAAGTTTCAAGCAGACATTTTCAACAGTGATACTTACTTATGGATAAATTGAATGTTCCAACTTTACAATATGCAAAAAAAGGGTCAGAATTTATATATTCAAAGCATTAATATGTCATTTTAATTCCTTCGTAATTCCTCCTCTTTTTATAATATAAATCCTATGAACACTTCTAAACATTTACCAACAAAAAAAAAGTAAACTTTTTTAGAACTGTTGGTCTAAAAATATCGAAGACAGGTCGTATTTTAAAGTTTTTTGTTACATTGGTCCTCTTCGACAGTACTTTCTTCAGACATGGTTGAGACATAAGTCCTTTGCATGAAAGCAAATCAAATGAAACTTTTC
The DNA here is from genome assembly GCA_932178445.1 of Andricus quercusramuli. Lineage (NCBI taxonomy): Eukaryota > Metazoa > Arthropoda > Insecta > Hymenoptera > Cynipidae > Andricus > Andricus quercusramuli. Next base: position 1,174,746 of record CAKNXH010000041.1, on the reverse strand, counting down.
TAGTACTTTTGTCCGTATTTGGACCTGTCAACAATTTTATTTAAGTTAATACTTACCTACTTGGTTGTTTCATAATCGTTACTATTGTTAGGCTTTATTTGGGATCTTGTTGGGATTCCATTGGTCCTTTTTTTTACTCGGACATTTCTAATTTGTAGGAATTGGAATTCCAGTCGCCTTTCACTGATTCAAATTAAGAGATTAACAATGATTATTTTAGCATTATTTGCTACCCATCAGACGAAGAGAAATGCGTGGCATGATTGTAAAAGGTGGGGAGTGTTGTAGCTGTAGACTGTAGAGGAAGGATGTGTAGGTAGATGTAGGTCCTCAGGTCGGCACCTATACCTCAATCTCTTCTTATGAAGTGCTGAACAGCCCTCGGTTCAATCGACGCTCACGCATTTCCGTTTGATTACTCACTTTGAAGAAACGCCGATTACGGAGAACAAGCGGAGAATGTTTCTATTTCTTAATAATTAATTCCTTAGTACTTCAAGTTCCCAACAGACGATTTCATGAATGTGTGAGATTCTCAAAAGTTGATGAATATCCTTATTATATTGTTCGAATTCTCGTAAATGGTTATTATACATTTTATGATGATGATCATTGCTGTTCATGAGGACAAAAAGAATTTACCAATCATAACAGGAAGATATGCCTCACATAGGAGAGAATCTCTCTTTCTCAATCGAGAACGGAAAAATTTGGTATATACTTATTGAAGGTATCATGATACGCACTTTCCTTGGTAGCAAATTGCATTCTTAACAAAATAATTTTATACAATCTAAGATGTAGTGTAGAATCTATGACTCTCCTACATTGTTAACGTAAAACGCATAGCATCTTCGCTTCTTGTGATGTACTTCAAAGCCTAATTATAATTTACGACGTGCTTTCTGGATTCTCATTATAAATTCTAGATTATTGCTATTCTAGATATTCCTGTATAAATTATCATTGATGGATCAGTGAAAACCTAATTTGGTTCAGTGGCACAGTTCTCATTGATTCAAAGCTAAAAAGTTATATATGGTTCGTTATTTCACAAATTGGATATGATCGTGACAACCAACCTCTTTCAATTTTGTGAAACTTCTCAAGTTTTGCAGTTCAACAATAATGTTCCAAATTTAACAAAAATTTACCAAAGCCGCTTCACTCATGGTACACAATAGGTAGATATACGTAATTACAGTTACAAACAAAAGAATCCACATAACCCTGGCTACATCTTAAATGCGAAGTAATAATTTTTGCTAGCGACAATCTGAATTGCAAATTCACTTAACTGGGTCATAATCATGGGAGAGATACAAAATACAATATATTGTAATACTTGCTCTCAAAATTCACGGTTTAAAAAATGTTTTAACAACGTGTTCCTTTTTGAACTCAACTCCTGACCTAATAAACTTTTTCCTCTTTTTGTTTCTGATATCTTGCTCTTCAGCCAGAGTCCATTATACCATGACCCAATAAAATACCATCATTCATCTCCTTCTCTCATTCTTCACACCCGTTTATTTACTCTCACCATTCAGATCCTTCAAGGATCAGAATCTTCAAGGATCAGCGTCATCTTTCTAGAAGCTAGAAGTCGTAGGTCGATCCGATCACTCGCTTCTCCAAGGAGGGCAATCATCACCCACGAAGGACCTTCGAAGTGCAATTTGCACCCCACTAGCTAGCAAATGATCAAATGAATGACCATGTGTACAACTTGCGTCTAACGGGTGAACGACTGGACAAGGTGTAATAACATCCAGCAGGTGCTGGAAATAGACACTAACCCAGGATACAACAGATACATAGCATTTATCAATGTGATTCTCACTACCATCTTGTAACCATCTACCATCTACTAACCAAGAACCTTATGGAGCGAGCCAGCCAAGTTGAACCTCTAGAAGAGACAGGATTGCGTTTTGAGGGGGAAGTCTGAGAGAGAGAGGGGCTGCTCGATAGACCTTTCTCCTGTTCTTAAGACTATCGAGTCGCGGTTGTCAGTTCTTACCGGAACACAGACCAAGTTACAAACAACCCGAAGAAAGGTCGCGCCATTTCACCACTTTAACTGTAACCATTGTAACCATTGTAACCATCGTAACCACCGTTCACGCCTTCATCTTCCAACTCGATCCCAATTATAAATCGTAGGTGTTCTTGCTCCTGGTGTTGCTCATTCTACGCCTACGGTTTCTGGTGGTTTTTATTTTTGTATTTCGCGCTTTCGGCAGAGGCGCCGGAAACAGGCGCACATGGTGCAGCTTTTCCGTTTTCCAACTGCACCGGCAAACTCCTGGTTCGCCTAACGGGCATAGCTTAACGGTCGGTTTTATGACAGTGTGGTTCTCTTCGTTTACATTCAAGTGCAAAACTCCTCAAAGTGGACAAACAGTCGATTTATAAGCCTCAAGGAAGAAGATGGGTGCTGAGATGCGGCTACTTAGGTTTACGAAGCTGCTCCTCGTGGCGCTACCCTTGATAGCTGTCATACATGCAACAAATGCAGAGGGTGAGTTCACTTTGAATTTCCCGCCTTTTCGAATCAAGTTATCAGTGTTAAACAATAAGGATATTCATTTTTTAAGGTGGGTCGAATACAAAATTTTAGAAATTGAGAAGTCCTCTGTTATAAAGAATTTCTTCACATTGTGCCCTCATAACTGATAACGTATGCAACATTTGAGTTCCATCAATATCCTGAAGGTTGCGGAGAAGAAAAGATGTAAACAAATTATTTCCCACAGTTTCGAGCAAAACTAAATGTTTAATATTGTTTAGAAACTTTTTTCTCAGTTTTATGAAACTAAAATTTTCTCCTCTATTTTTACCAGAATCGAAAAAATCCTTCGAGCTGAATTTTTAAAGATTTATTTTAACGAAGGAAAGTTTTCACATGCTTAAAAACATGTTTGCAATTTTAAGTTTTGAATCAACGTTTTTTGAAAATGAGAAAAATAGAATTAAAAACAAAATATAACTAAACCTAGCGATTACCAATTTGAAAAGTTGTAGTTTTTTCATTGTCAACGAGAGAAACACAGGTTATTATTTTTTTAGATAAAAAAAATCGATTCCTTAAGAGATTTCTTGTTCTGATTTTTTTTTCAATTAGTGATTTTTGACCTTTGCATAAAAATTTAAAAATGTGAGTATAACTGTACAATAAATACCAAAGTCTTGGTAAGTTCTTTATTTTATTTTTCATGCGTGGCAACTTCTCCGAAAGTCTAAGGATAGATTCTCTCAAATTTTTTTTTTTTCATGGTACAACCTTACGTTGTCTCATCTTAGTTGAATGTCTTTTATTGGATCTAAGAATAAAAATACTTAAAATTGTCAGAAATAATCGAAAATTTCATTAAGGGCATGTACCAGAGTGTCACGTGACCAATTACATTGTGTATATCCAGCGGCTTTATAATTTGAAAGATGTAAATAATTTGTTGAAATTTTTCGAAATGGTTTGAAATATATAAAGCCACGTCCAGCTGGCTCATTCAAGTTTTTATTTGTTTAAATAGTGCAATTTTATTAATGTTTAATTTAGAATGTAAATGAGAACAGGGCTTGAGAGCCCTAGCTAAAATAGAAATAATAAAATTGCGAGATAGACGTACGTACCCTTATATATTTTGAACCATTTCCCGAAATTTCAACACAATATTTTTTTTGAATGCAACTTTGAAACAATACAAAAGTTTTGGCTTTTTTGAACAAGTAGTTTGATTCTATTGATTAGGAGCAATCCTTAGCAGTGCTTAGACTATATAATAATGTTTAGAATATCCAAGGATTCTGAATAATTTTTTGTTTCAAGTTGAAGAATTTTAACTAGAAATGAAGTAATATAGAATTGTATAGCTTCGTTAAACTCTTAAAAGTATAGTTTTGTTTACACAATGTCAGCTATTACAATTTTTGACGAGCGCTGTAAAATTGAACGATCTGCTATTATATCCCTTTATAATAATCTACAGACAATGGAAAGTGTGAACTATAATTATCAAATTTTAAGCCTCTTCTTCCGGTAAAAAGGCGTGTTAAGAAATGTATTAAAATGATTTCTAATATGGCAAAAAACGTCATTTGTTTAGTTTTAAAGTGCTGTGAATTTAGTCGTCGGAGGAATTTTTTTAGATTGATTTGAATATACTTTCAGTCAAATAGAATTTGTCTTGTTTGAAATGTTGTCAATTATACTTTACAATTACAAGAGAAATTAAATTGACTTCAACATTGGTCCTCACCTCACATCATTCAAGAGGATTAACTTTCCATCAGTTTATACCATCTTTAACAGAATTAAAATGTACTCATCTATTGACAAAAATCATCATGGGATTAAACAGGATTGAAGCGAGACGCAAATATTTGAGGTTAATATAGATTAAAATGTTAACGGCAGAAAACGAAATTCATTTCGATTCAAAACATGGTGAATCTCGCAATATTTGAAATCATTTAAATCTATTTCAATGCATTCCTTCTTACCGGGGTTTCAGGGAAAAATGCTTTCAATGTGATTTATGTTTATTAGTCATTTTCTTCGATGGAAAAATTCATGAGCTCTTTCAATATCCTGGGCCCGTAACTTGTTCAAAATGAGTTAAGACTCAAGAATTCAGACCTTTATATCAAAGATATTTCCTTCACAATAGTTCATTACAGGATACAATAAAATGTATTTTATTTGCAATTAATTTGAAGTACTTTTACTCTCGTTTGTTTACATGAAAAGTGCTAAAAAAGTTATTTTTTCTTCGAGAAAAAGTTTAGCATCAAATGGTCAATATTTGTATGACATGCACTAAGTTAGAAGAACATCATTGTTTGCATAATGAATGGAGTATAATAACAATCCTGACTTTGAAAATAAAAAGTAACGGTAAAAGTGATTATCAGAATGAAGGCTTATTTGTGGAGAAGAGGCATTGAAATCACCAGGGCTGCGGTAGTAAGTTGATCGATCGTTTATCTTAGCAGCTGTGTTACCGTATGTACCGGTGCAAGATTCTATCCACTTCCTCTACCTTCTGTAACTTCCATGCAACTTTCGTCGGTTCTAACTCTAACGTCACGTCTGAGGCCTGGAGTCCAGAAGTTGACTCGAGTTTTCTTCTTGCGTTGATTTGCAGCTCGATTGTCCGGTCCCTTATTGCAAAACAACAGCAATGCGTACTGATCCTTGCGCAAGGTCTTTTGTCCGTTGGAGACAACTTGAGATTGGAATGGAAATCGAGCGACAGACTGGAGAACGTTTCTCGGTCGAAAGTGCCGCTTATTGACTGTGCGTTAATTAGAGCTCCGCAGGTGTGCCTTTCGTATCGCAAAACAATTTTCTCCAAGGATTCCTGTCGCGAAGGGCTGTGCAAGGAAAAAGGAATCTCTGGTCGTCAAGACTACATATTTGACATACAAACGTTTTTTAGAAATACATTCAAGATTTTCTTGAAATCTGAACTCAATTTCTGTTTTCGATTGGTTTTTAATTGTATGCAAAATCTCAACTTTGAAGTAAGCACAAGTACACACAAAAATTTTAAACAGTTCGTGCCGTGGAAAAACTGTGTCAAGCTATTTTCAACACTTTTTCAACCCCTCCCCGTCTTCGTCACAGATCATCACCCAAATCTTGAACCCCCCAGGGTAACGTCACAAATACAAACACTCCCCTCCTCAGGTCATAATTTTATCTTCGATTTCATTTGATAAACGCCTAAAATAAAGCACCTAATATTCAAACATAATATTCAAACAGACTTTACTACCCGAAATGTAAAGTATACAAAGATAAATTTTCAACCAATTCGTTGAATTTTTAATAGCAAGAAAATTAATTATCAATCGAACAATTTCATTTACAACTAAATAGTTTAATTTTCAAGCCAAAAAGATTAAAGTTGAATAAAACAGTTGAATATTCAACAAATAAGTTGAATTTTCGACCGAAAGGAAAATGGCTTAATGGTATACATGTCACATTTTGCAATAAACCTTCCCCCTTCACGTCACAAATTGTCATAAAGACTAGAAGTGGCCAACAATGCTCTTGTGTCGTAAGGAAAGTAGGTACGAATGCTGCTAACTTCACATCATCGCGTGCGCACTGATGGACACCCCTGACCTACACTGAAAAAGCATGAATTTTGAGAACAAACAAAGTATAGACACGGCCTGAAAAAACAAATTGAGTACAGAGGTTTTTTTTTCGCTTCACTGCTTTGAATAGACAAAAGTGTGATAGATATATGGGAAATTCAATTAAAAATCGATAAGCATTGCAGTTATAAACAATTCTTATAAAACAATAAAAAGTGATTTTCTCTATAAGAATTAAAGGCTTCAGAATTTTGTTAATATTGAAATCCAGATTTCCTTCACTCTACGTCACCCCTGTGGCGAAAAATATTAGGAGTATGAAAAATGGGACTATAACCTGTCACGAGTTATTTTTATTCTGCGTACGACTTGACTTTTATGATTATAACTCGAGAACTGCTGAAGATATTTTTATGGTCTTGCGTCCATTTTGAAGCAAAATTGATTTAAATAATAAATATGCCTAATTCAATTTCAAAGGATTTGTTTCAATTTTACTGCAGTTATATTTTTTTAAACTTACAATGGATAATACAAATTAAAATGTGGTGTCAAGTTGTAAGTCTTGCAGGAATTACACTAATTCTAGAAAATGGCATGAAAATCACTAGGTAAAGTTAATTATAACTAATGGTTGGTGTCCAAAGTACATACATTTCAACATTTACAAGTCAAGTGCTATAGCAATGGTCACATAATTGAATGAAAAAAGACGATTGCTAACGAGTTAAAATTGCAGTGATTTTTTGCTTCAAATTAAACCTTATTTCTACCAAAACTAAAAATCAACTTAACTTCTAGTTTAACAGGTACATTTTAAAACAATGCAGTGAGTGTAATTGATCTGAAATTCATATGTGTGCAATTTTGCTTTCTCAACATTTTCAGAACATCGCATATGTCCAGGAATAGATTATTCGATTGTACTAATTAAAATTAAAAACCACTATATTCAGAAAGTAAATTCCTAAAGAAGAAATCGTGTTTTGATACCGGGAATGGCCTAAAAATAGAGTCTACTGCATTCGGTTTTCGCAAAACCAGTTATGTAGAGGTGCAGTAAAATAAATGTGAATGGGTCTTTCCTGACAAATGTACACGCGTGCGAACTTAAAGTCCAGCTTGATGTTACACCTTCCACTTAGAGCATCTTTCTTCTCTCACCTTTAAGAGATTTACAGAAAGGCGCCACAATGCTGCAAATCTGGAATTTACTAACTTATTGTTGAAAAGCAATACCCAGCCCGTTATCGTTATTTTTCGAAGAAATAATCAGTATTGAATTTATAAGAGAATTATGATTAAAAATTTGCTTATTTCCTCTTTTGGTATCATATTGTCAATTTATGGTCGAAATATAGGGGAAGATGTCACGTAAAGTTTGGTCATTATTGTGTTCATTATGAGAAAGATATTTTCAAAAATGGTCAATCAAAGTTCTCTTAAAAATTTAATGCTGAAAATTTTTCAAACAAATGTAATATTTTCACAACTGTTGGTTGGGCGCAAGCTTCGACCAATGTGACTGCTCTCAGATGCACAGGAGGTACAACTTGTTCGCGTACAACGTTCACTTTTATGGTAATAAATATAGGGTGAAATACCGATGCCATTCCGTGTCAGATACGTGCTTGTTCTGCAAACATTGCACTCTTTCTCTAGAACCCCCATGGACATTTAACGCCGAGCTTATTTTCCTTTTCTCGTTGTTTTAACATTCGCAGAAGATAACAACGGTAGACACCTTGCATACGTTATGGTCGCCAGGGGAAAGTCCCACAATTAATCAGGATCGAGTGCATTGGGCTAATGAAAGTTTAGTGTCGAGAAATTTTCCACACTCGACCGGCTTTAGTAGATCTAGCATTTCAATCGCGCCTACTAAGATACAGCAGTTAAACTAATGGACCCCTGTACCCATATGATAACCACTGCCAGGACTGGTCCGCCGATTCTCGATCGCGGTAAGAGTAATGAACGAGCTGGTTTGTCCATTGCTGGACAATTTGTTCCTTTACCCACAATAGCTTAACTAAGGAAAGTAACTGTAAATGTTGCCACTGAACAAATATACTAAATCATTTCAGAAGCTATCAGTTAGCTTTAGGAAACATTTTTAAGAGTAATTATTCTTAAGATTTCCTGGTTAAATCCTTATGAAAAAGAAGTATTGGTAAGTATTGAATATAATACCTTTTTCTCGAATAAGTATTGGAAATCCAATACTTTATCGCGAAAGAAGTATTGGATCCAATACTTGCCAATACTTCTTTTTCATAAGGGAAGCGAATATAGAACGCAGTGAAAACATCTTATTATGTAGATTATTACAAACAGATTGCTAAAAATTGAGTGTGATAAGAAGTAGACTATATTAGATTAGATTAGAAGTTACTTTATAAGGATCATGTCTTCTCACAGAAAAATATTTTCACGAATGTCAGGTGCTCAGTTGTCCTCAAGTGAATGTTCGATTTTTTGTAATTTTAAAATGAATCTGAACGAAGCAATAAGTTTTGTTCATGGTTTTGGATAAAGAAATCATTGCTGAACTGGTAGTAAGGTACCCTTGCGAAAGATGACACCTTCTCCGTCTCGTGATGGAAGTTAATAATTGATTAAACATTAACATAAAATATTTAAGAAGTAGAAAGTTCTGGAATTCTAAAATATTCTAGAATATCCTGGGATTTTTAAAATATTCAGAAACATTCTCCAGTGTTCTAGAATCTTGCAGAATATTGTTTTATTTATAAAATTATTTGGAAATTCTAGAGTATTATTCTTTTTATAGAATATTGTGGAACGTTCTAAATTTTTCTAGAATTTTCTGGATTGTAGATTGTAGAGAACGTTCTAGAAAAATTTGATTATTCTTGCATTTTTTGATTTAATACAAATGTTTTATAGTCTATTCCGGCCGATTTTTTACTTTTGGACCAGAAAGAAGGTTCGGCAAAAAGTTTCAAAACATTTCCTTCCAAAATCGAAATTCATCAAATTAAACAATTTACAATTCTGGAATTTTCTTTACTTTTCTAGAACACTTTAGAAGCTTTGCTATATACTTAAAAGAATACTCAAAAGTTTTCTGTGATTATTTTGAACGTTCTTCTTCTCATAAAATTTTCTGTAAATTTTGACAAGTTTTCACCTTCTCTCGAATATTCTTCTTTAGTAGACCGTGCTAGGATAGAATATTATGTATAGTTTTTGCAAAGAATCTGGATTATCTTCAATTTTCTAGAATGGTTTAACATTTTATTGAACATTTTTGATTACTAATATATTCTGAAATGCTTTGCAATGTTATGTTCCAAAGTGCTCTGAACTACTCTACTATACTCTGGAAAGTTTTAGAATTTTCTGGAGTGTTCCAGAATGTTTGAGACTGTTCTGTAGTAGAATATTCTGCAATGATGATTCCTAAAATTATTTGAAGATTCAGTATTGTTCTTCACCACTCCAGAATATTTTTAGCGTTTTTGGAATATTCTAGAATATAATGTACTGCAATAATTTTAGGGATAATGCTGAAATTTTCTATCATCATTTAGAAGTTTACTGAACATACTAAAAAATTAGAATAAATTGCGGAGAATTTAAAAACGAGTAAATAAATACCGGGGACATTGAAACAATATTTAAAAAGTAATTGTCATACTTTTAGTAAATTCCTAGTATTGAGAATTAATTAACATTGTAATGTCCTGGCACCCGTTTGTGACGACACGCTTTATGTACCCTTCGTAAGTGATTGCTGGACATTAACTCTGAAACTACCAGCCTTGGCAAGGATGCATGCCATTTAATGCATTAACGCTTCAAGTAATATTTTACTTCGAACTAATATGTTTCCCCTCTATTGTAGAGTTAATATACCCCATAACGAATGAGGAAGAGGATCATCCTTCAAATAATACGTATGTAGTTATAACGGACTGAGAGTCTCATAGCTTATGTACGCGCGAGGACGCGTTCCATCCAAGGTGCGATTACGACATACCTGCCCGCAAATTAAACTCGACGCGTAAGGAATTCCGTCCTTACGCGGATTTATCGATAGTTGCTGAAACGTCTCAACGAGCCTTCCTTTGCTTCGTTTTTATGGCTTCTAGAGAAAGTTTTCCGAAAACGTAAAACGCTCCCGTGTCTCATAGACTATTTACGTCGACAAATGGAAACATATCATTACATTCCACTTGGAGCGGATGAATCGATTGCATATTTCATGGAGGAAAGCCCAAAGGGTGAGGCAATGTTACAAATGGCTTAAGTCGGAAAATTACGTAATTGTAGCTTTTAATTACAGGTGGTGGTGATTTATCGATTAAATGTCCATTTGTGACAGAGCTGTCAGAAAGAAGAAAATGACGATTTTTCTATTTTAACGAGTTCGAAATGTCAAGGAAGAGAAGCATTCCATTGTAATTATGCAAATAAAAGAAGGAATCGTTAATAAGAAATTAAATGGGAGAAACCATGAGTTTCAAGCTATTTCTTACTGGCTAAGAAGTATAATTTTATAAAAAAAAACATGTTACAGAGAAACTCGAGTGATTTGTCTTGGCTCGCGTCATTAATAAACTGGGTAATTTTCAAGCGAGCAGGCAATTGAAGATAGTATATTTTCGAGAGTTTATCTCGACTTTGAAAAAGGCAACAGGGTAACTATTGACAAATTAGTACATTCTCTACGTCGTGTTACTATGCAAGAAAGGAAGAAGCACGCCAGTGATTTTAATGCCCGTGCATTCACCGCAATCAGTTCACGCTCTGTGGACGTTTATAGATACTCATTTATCTTTCTTGTTACTAACTAGAACTTTCGATTATCCTCTTCTTGTAACCCTCTAGGATCAGTAATAACATAGGTCTCTTTTTCCATTGACTTAACATTAAAATTGAAGCATTTCGATACCGGATCGATGAAGTCGTTTACTTCGGGCAACATACCGCGATGATGATTGTGAGCACATTTATTGCGGTTTTCTTATATACTTTCTAGTATACTATTTTAAGTATAAAACCGCTTTGTTATGTTTTAAAAATTATAAGAATATTTTACTTAGTTTTCTTGAGATTATAAACATATTCATATTTTATTAACCATTATAAAATTTAAACAATCTTACTACTCTGATGTTTATTCTATTTTATTTTGCCAAAGACGGTTGCAACCCAATTTTTTAAAATGTTGATATTTATCTATGATAAAACTAAATGTCTTTTAAACTTGGATATCATATATATTTATCAAATTACTTTATTTGGAAATTTTATTTTCGAAATGCAAAGGTACAGAAAAATGTCACGTTCATGCGTCTTAAAGAATAGAGAAAAACTCAAATTGCACAATGTAAAATTTATTTGAATTAAATCATGCTCGCTTTAAACTTTCATTTGAAATGCGCAAGAAAAGTTTATTGTGAAATAATGCACGAAAATTGTGTTTCAACAACTACTAAAATATAACCATCTTCTAGCACTTTCATATTTTGAGGTAGTTGTCGTGCCAAAAATCTGTTCTCTGGAAACAATTTTTTCTATGATTTTATGCATTTGAATCATATTATCAGTCACGTTTTATTAAATATCAAGCATTATTTTTTATGAAAAAGGTTTAAAACTTACGTTCGATAATCATTTTATCAATACTCTTTGTAATTGGAACTTTTTCGTATTGTAGCTTCTTACCAAATTTTTAAAAATAGTTCAATATTACGTTGAACTCTACTATTTCAAATTTTGAAAATAAGTAAATAATCTTCAAATGTGGTTATTTTTTTTTTAAAAGGTTCGATTAAAAAAAAATAGTTTTTAAAGATTTCAGCCATAGAAAAATTTACATTCAAAATTGAAAGCAGTAGAGTTATAGTGAATGTTTTTCTTTTTTAATAAGCCATCGTTAATTAAGATTAAACCATTTTCTTCAATTGCAAAAAACTTTGCTAAGATAAATGTTTTGGGTAAGTTTTAAAACTTCTTCATTAAAAATAATATTAGGAATTAATTAATTTACAGATTTTAATGATATACGTGTTAATAAATGAGAATACTTCAAGTTTGAAACTATAACATGAACATATCTGCATTCTCATTCTCCGCTGTCTCATTTTTGTTGCAACTCAAAACAACACCAAAGCAGCGTTCTTCTGAGGATGGGCGTTTTTCTGTGAATAATTAGAAATTATCGTCGTTTTGAAATAAAATTAATAATATAATATGACGAATAAATGCTTGAATACTTGCAGAATTCAAATTCATCTTTCAAAGTATTCAGTTTTTAGCATTAAGGAAGGGTGTGACGGTATAACCATGTTAGAGCAATTTTTTCGAAACACGTTTTATTGCCTTAAAAACTCTCTAAAATTCCAAAGCATATTCTAGTGAATACAATTTGATTGATTTCACTTAAATTTTCGATTTATAAATATTGTAAACAATTTATATTTGAAGGATTTGTTTAAATATGCAAGGCATGGAAAAAAATAATAGTGCCATTCGATTCTGTCAAAAAATTACATAAAATCCATGTATTGGATAATTTTTGGCTCCAACCAATTTGATATATATAGTATAAATATAACTCCCATGCCATGCAATTGTTTATTTATACCATGTAATCAACTGAAAAATTATTCAACCAATTTAAAAATAATTTTTGTTTCTTGAAAAATCATTTATTAGTTTTTTCGATATTACTTTTTAATGATTTTAAGATAAAATAATTTTTTTGAAAGTTCTGAAAAATTGAAAAAATTATAATGTTTCACACTTGAGCCTTGTTCTCTCATAGAGGGTGGTTTTTAATGACCTGAATTTCCGAATATATATAATGTTTTGACATATTTCGATATAATTCGACCCCAGGAGTTTGAAAATACAAATGACCATGTGTGTGTATGTGTGTAATTTTTTTGTATTCACCATATCTCGAACGGTAAAAGAGTTATGATCATGAAATTAAGATAAATTGTAACTCCGACTAATATCCAGGTCTGATAGGATTTGAAGCTAGATCTTTAGAGTTTAAAAAAGATTCACCTTATTTATATGAGAAAAACTTTGTTGATATTCAAAATACAACAATGCGATATCTAGCGTATTTTTTGCATCTTTGAGACGCATCGATTAACATATTGTTAAAAGTTTTATGATCTATTAGTACCGACGTATGGAGTTTTAAAAATCGGTTTATTCTTTCTATACGAGAATTTTTTTTATATTCAAAGTATGACAACACTATATGTAGAGTATTTGTTCGCGTCATGCGACGCATCGTATGGCCTATTATTGAACTTATGACCCACCAGTACCAATTTATGAAGATTAAAAAAAATTGTATATACGGTTTATATGAGAAAAACTTTGTTCATAACAGGAATACTACAGTACTGTATCTGACATGTTTGTTTTTGCCTTCGAGTTTATAAGAGGATTTTTTTTTATTGAGTATATACATATATGACAGTACTGCATTTGATGTAATTGTCTGTAAACTTTTAACCTCAATATTCTATCCCAATAATAATAGTGAATATCTCGAGTAAACTTTTTAATTTAAGTTAATTTAGTCTGTATCTGTAACTAGCTTATTTTATTATTAATGTTTTCAATTACAAATACATAACATGGTTAGAACAATTATGAGCCTTTCAAACATATTTTCAAACAAGATCCTAAGAACATCTACAAGATGAACAAGAATCGTACATTTCAAGAGTCTAATATCCATTAACCTTATAGTGAACATGAAAACATGTATCCAGATTATTCTCAGAATGATAGTACATTCGCATCTAGAGCATCGATAGCTATATAAACAGAAATATAGATCTGCATAAGTTGGTTCATTGCCCTACGAGAACCTTTTCCTGAAACGCATTTATTTTGCTAGAGGGTATGAAGAATTGAAGATGTAATACCTCTGATCATGCAAGATGTAGAAATCCTCTGATATTTTATCCAACATCTACTTCCCTTATTTACCTTTTTCCTCCCATCGTTTACAACTCTTATACACTTCAAGCCAATTATTTAAATATCTAGTATCCCGCGAGGAACTTTGATGCAAAATATTAAAAGACATGCATATTTCACAAACTGGATTTGTTTTTGAGTATGATCGCGAGAATAAGCACGATATTCCTCACCTAGTCGGTACCCAAGTGTTCGCTGAAAATGCCTTCGAGGCGATCGAAGTGAAACCGCCACAAGACACAGCAACTCGATTTCTCTGAATAATCATGATGCTCGAACTCACGCGGCCAACTCTTCTCGATCGTCTCCTCACAATACTTGAACAATTTTCGAAAGTAAGACACGATTTGGGATTGGAAGATGACCCGTGAATCGCGAATCCTTCTCGCGTGATCCGGAATTCAAGCGCGATATCCAATTTATCGTGACACTATGAAAAGCTATTCTAAATGTCTAATGTCGAGGATATCGAAACTTACATCTGCTGATTCACGACTTGGGCAACGTAGATCCATCTTAGTACTCGTGCAGTTCCCCTCCCAGAATAGGAATGAATGTTGTAAATTTCTAATGGAAATTATAATACATCACAAATAAAAACTATATATGAGTACTTTCTGTGAACAATTTAGATTCAATTCCATAAACCCCGTAGAAACTCTCTCCATATTTGTGCAAATGTGTACAAATATAACGATTTCGCACGTAGGTTTTGTAGTCTTCAGCCATATTATTTCAGGCCTAAAAGGTGTAGCAGATGACTGAGTATGGCTTGGATTTCCATTCAATAGGTATAGTTAATTTTCATAAACATGAACTTGTAGTTTCAGGGTTTGAAGCATACGTTACTTTGTATTATATAATTGACAGAAGCTGCGACGTACAGTATGCTCCAAGATATTTTATCTTTCCTTTGACGTTTTTAGAGACAATTAATGACTTATTGATGTACTGATTCAAAGATTATTGTCTATGGCTTTTATCGTTATCTCGTGTTATTTCATGAAAAAATATTATGTATAAAGTATTGCCTACTCTCTTTCAAATGTCAAAAGCCTCTTTACGTGGTTTGTCTCGTAATGCTGTTTGACCTCGAGAAATATTCGCTTTGCGAATTATAAACGGAAAATAAAATTCTCAAGCGTGCTCGTTTTACAAATATGGACAATTCATCCCTTATTATTTATTTATTCGCAGTTTATATTCTAACAAATTACTTTTGTCATGGCAAATCGTGGGACCAAGTTCAAACATTCGTAAATTATTATTTTCTTGCTCTTGATATAACTTCTGCCTCATTCAAATTTTGGAATATCCATCTTACAAATTTAATTAAAATACTCAAAATACTAATTTCACGCCATACATATTGAGGTACTTATTTTTATTATTAAAATAGAATTTTACATTCAAATTAAAAAATATACTTTATACTGAAAATAATACAGGAGAAGACATTTCTTGATTCAATTAATAATTACTACTTACCAAATACGAAGGTATATCAGATTGATTTAAATTTGTTCAATTGATAAGGTTAAAAATACTTCAAGTTTTAATTCTTACAATTTGAAATTCCACGACTGCCAATATCCAACGATAATATGGAATTTGAATTAATCTAAAGCTGCATGAAATTGAAAATCAATTGAAAGTTTTCAACTTAAAAGTGTTTAAATAAACACTTTTAACTTTTTGAATATATAATACTTTGTTCAATTTTAAATACTTTTATTTGAAAATGGCCGTAGCTAAATGCACCGAATTTAGTTGCGTTTCAGATTATTTTATCCTAAATGATCCTATTTAAATTGTTCTATTTTACTTATCACTAAGTTTTAAATTAGAAATACTTGAATTAAACAAAAAATTTAATGTATACCTTTATAACACGTATCCACTTGATATCCGGAAAAGTTTAAGGCTTCTCGTTCGATCATCGAAGTTACGCAGCGTTTGGCTGGGTAACACTCAGCTGGGAGCTGCCGTACTAGATGAAGCCTTCATTTTTTTACTTTAAGGCCATGTTATGAGTGAGTCACGTGACCAGATTCCTACCTTACCAGCACTTTTTTTATTTGTCAACTTATTTTCACACGAATAGCCACATCGAGTTGAAAATTTGGGATAATAATTGAAAATCACTAAGAAACGCGGCTCTAGTCCTAAATTTTCATTAGTATAAAAAAATTTTTATAACAAAATTTCTTTTTGCTTTTTTCATAATTATCAAAATTCAGGACCAGAGAGCCTTGTTTCTTGGTGCTCCTTATTTATTATCTAAAATTTTCAACTCGATGAGGCGCTTCGTGTGAAAATAAGTTGAGAAATAAGAAAAGTGCTGGTAAGGTAGGAATCCGGTCACGTGACCCACTCGTCACATGACCTTAAAGCTGTTTACGTTTTCAAACTCATAGTAACAGTGGTTCGATCAAAAACATCCTTAAATTATAATTTACCAGTTTTTAAATTGTTACATTGTGAAGAAAAAAAATTACTCTGAATCAAAAAATAACTTGTACTTTTAGATGAGAAATAAAATGTCTTCTTATAGGGTAGAATAGTAGACGATCAGATCCAATTTATTCCACTTAATAATTTAGTGGACTTCGGACTGGTACAATATTTTCTATATTATTGGAGAATTGTGTCAATTTTAAGGAATCGATTTTAAGTTTCTACAATTAGGGTCCCTATAATTGATTTTTATTATAGTAATTAGAATCTAAATTCTCTCTCCTTTGCTAAAAACTTCTGAAAAGGTCGCAGGTATCTCGCTGATGAAATATCAATTTTCGAGTGGCAATCTCTCTCTCTATCCCTCCACCAATTAAAATATCCATCATACGCATACGCCCCCTCTCTTTCTCTTCTCTAAAGCCGGACATTAACTTTCTCCGCAAACAGGGCCAGACTCCTTGCCTCCCAAGCCACATGACCTGTCTGCCTGCAGGTGCTAGTATTTAAGATTATCCCCTCCGATCTGCATTCCTCAGAAAATATATTCACTATTTCGCAATAAAATCATCGTGAAATTTTGAATTATTCATTTTATAATATTTTTTACAATAATAAAAAGAGCGGACATAACACAAAGTACCAAGAAAAATTTATGTGAAACTGCAATATCTGGAACCATGGAATAAATAATTAAATTGTCACTATTTCAACATAGGAACCCTGTATCATTAAAAAAAATTCTGCAAATATATTTAATGATAAATGGATAATAATATGTTCTGTTCCTTCAAATTTTTCAAGAGAAAGTAATGAGTTCGATCAAATGTCAAGGGTTTCCCCGAATATACGGAAAGTCTCGTGAGTAATATACTATGTGGTTTTTATCAGTTAGAAGATGTTATCTCCTTCCACACAGAAGTGATTTGGTATCTTCTGAAGATTATATCTTTCGTGTATAAGCACACTAGATACAATCTTCACTTGCATGTATGATACCCGATATAGAATCTTTACTGGGTAACAACGACAACTATGTTCTTCATAGCGTGCGTCGCCATACAGTTAGTTTTTCGACCCGAGATCGGTAACACGTTCACACAAGTATTGCATATGATGCTGTGAAGAATAAGCAATAGGGAAATTTCGTTTTCACTTCGTGAATTTGAAATTTGTTCTTTGAGAAACAAGTTGGTATGGAGAGGCTAAGGAAGATGAATGTCTAATGCATTTTTTGAGGATCAATGTTTCTGTTCAGAAATCGAGAATACTCTTTTATGGCTTTTGAATTATTTATGTGGATGTGTTCGGGGTTCTTTAAATTATCGTACATGGGGTGACATCGACGTTTGGGAGCAGTAACAAGTAGCTTTATTTATTGGAAGTTGCAAAGAAATAATATATCTGCGTGGGAAGAGTAACGAAGGTTATAATGTTGATAAGTATGAGCGGTTTATGCTTATGTATGACGTTGCGTAAGTGACTAGTTGAAAACATATTTCGATTGTTGCAAATATCATTTTTCATTCTGATTACGTATGAAGAAAACATAATATCTAAATGGAGATTGACTTCCAATTTCCTCAGTGTTGGATAATCAGAATTTTAATTTATGTCTCAAGAATCTTTGAGAAATATTCCTATGCATCTTGCAAGACTTTATAGAGTATACGTGTACACTATATGTGTAGGATAAGAATATCCGATGAATTAGGAGAAATTTGGCACCTCTTATTTTAGACTACCTATATGGGATTTTCTAATCCTTTATTTGAGACTAGAAACCTCGATTTGCTATCTTTGGCTGTACAATGTACACGAGGATATCACAATCTCCGGTCAAGGCGCTTCAAGGTCTCAAAGTAAGTTTGAGTAGTTCTACTGGAATTTCTCCTGACCCAAGTCACGACTTAGGGTCAGCCTTTCGCGGCACGTGCTACTCGCGATTCGCATCTACTTTACTATCGAGTCTCGGTTATACATTATTCCGTATATTTGCATACTATGGCAATCTCTTACATGTATATCGCCTGGAGACTATAACCTTGTTACACAAAAGACTCTTAGTTACATTATCGGGTAAAGTCGATATAATGTATTACTTTTTCGTGGAACTTGAGATGTAACAATAGCTTATTACTTACTCTCCTTCTACTTTACAAAATTTGTTGAAAAGTATAGTTAACCTTTTTAGACAATGATAATACAGAATATTATTCAATGTGAAAATGAAGTAGAATATTTTTTAAACTGACAAATGTTCTTCCTTAAACTTACCAACGAACGGAGCAAAATAAAGGAAACAAAAAGTAAAAACATATGTTAATATTGTACCTCGATGCTAATATACCGGTATCATTCAAATTCATATCTAAGCTGTTAACACCATTGAATTATATTGGTACCGCAATGGTATCATAGCGGTACCACTCAAATTTATGTTTAAGATAGTGTCAAGAGGGTACCACTACGATCTGATAATGGTACTACTAAAACTTGTATCTGAACCGTCAAAGTAATTGAATTACAGTAGTATCACGATGATATAATAGTAAAACACTAAAATTTACTTTCAATATGGTTTCACTATGTGAAGATAGTGGTATCATAACAATCATAATTTTCCCGTAATGAGAAGACAGTGAACACAACCCCTAGTGGAAAAATCTTCTGGCTTTGATCAGCCCCAGCCTAGACCGTCTAGACTCTAATCTGGCGCAGATTAGACAGTCTAGTCTGGGGCTGGCCAGACCTGTAACACTTTTGCAAAGTTTGTGGCTAGACGGTCTAGCTAGCCGCTAGTCAGCCGCTGGTCTGCCGCTATTTAGTGGGTACACGCAGGAAAAAGAACCCTACATATTACTGAAAACCAAGTTAAATCTACTGATCTTCCAAGTACGTATATGGACAAGACGTCAGTACAGTAAATTTTACAACTATAGGCAACTGAATAATAACTTATTATGTTAACGGTGCAGACTATATTTTGTACGGCTCTATAAATTGTAAAAAAAATGGCTAAAAAATAATTAATAAATAAACAAACGGTTAATTCTGAGATATATTTTCGGATATACTTATAATTATTAATCGGTATTTGTAAGTTACAACGCTTATAAGACAATTAAAATTTCACACGCAACGGGGGGATTTGAACGCATAAACCTAAGCACGCAAGTCGATTACCTTAACCACTACACTATTACACGAGTTGCGATCTGCGAAATAATTTTGAAATGCATTTGTATCCTCGGTAACGACTTTTGAATACGCGTTCATGCCATCGCATCGGGGCACACGACAAAAGTTCTCAGCTGTCACAGAAATGTCAAACAAAAATGTTTTTTAGGTAATGCAATCCATCCATTGCCGATGGCGTCATGAATTCATCGGTGGTTTAAAAATGATGTAAATAAAAACAGGAATTCATTTAAATGGTGTTAGTTTTGTATTTTGTGTAAGTTTAGATACCCTAAACATTTTTCGAAAATGGTGAGAAAATTTTTAAGAAATTTTTATGTTATGAATTGCTGACGAGTCCCAGATCTGGGCAAGACTAGACTGTCAAGACAATAAGAAAAAAATTGATTTTTAAAAGTGTTTATTTCTCATTTTGTATAATTTTAGACATCCTGGCAATTTTTCGAAAATGTTTTAAAAAATTTGGCTGATTGACACTTAGAAATTTTTACGGTATGGATTGCGGACCAGCCCCAGATCTGGGCCACACTAGACTGTCAAGACAATAAGAAAAAAAAATTGAATTTGAATAGTGTTTATTTCTTATTTTGTATACTTTTAGACATCCTGGCAATTTTTCGAAAATGTTTAAAAAATTGGCTGATTGACACTAAAAAAATGTTATGGTACGGATTGCGGACCAGTTCCAGATCTGAGCCAGACTAGAATGTCAAGACAATAAGAAAAAAAAATTGATTTTGAATAGTGTTTGTTTCTTATTTTGTATAATTTTAGACATCCTGGCAATTTTTCGGAAATATTAAAAAAAATTGGCTGATTGGCATTCAGAAATTTTTATGGTATGATATTGCGGACCAGTCCCACATCTGGTCCAGACTAGACTGTCAAGACAATAACAAAAAAGAATTGATTTTTAAAAGTGTTTATTTCTCATTTTGTATAATTTTAGACATCCTGGAAATTTTTCGGAAATGTTTTGAAAAATTAGGTTGATTGAGACTTAAAAATTTGTATGGTATGGATTGCGGACCAGTCCCAGATCTGGACCAGACTAGACTGTCAAGACAATGAGAAAAAAAATATATTTCTACTAGTGTTAATTTCTCATTTTGTATAATTTTATACATCCTGGCAATTTTTCGAAAATGTTTTTAAAAATTTGGCTGATTGACACTTAGAAATTTCTGTGTTATGGATTGCTGACCAGTCCCAGATCTGGGCAGAACTAGACTGCCATGACTAGACGGTCTAGATGACGCCAGATATGGGCCAGATCAGACATCAGACTGCCAGAATATTTTTCCACTAGGGACAATCTGATGACAATGATATCATAGTGGTACCATTAAGCTTTACTTTAAAGACTATATACTTTTGCGGAAATATAAACTGTTGAACATTTTTGGGATTCCACTATACTTATAGAATACGAGCGTAATTTAAAATTGCAATCACGGTATTGGAATGGCTAAATTCTAATATGTGTACAGCAGTTCCAAAGAACACGCGCCGTTTTCCATAAAAGTACTTTACAATACAGATATTGGAAGTTTGCGTTTCATTCACTTTAGCCTGTCTAGCGGAGTGAAAATCTATTCTAGAGGCAACACACTCTACTTAGAGCCTGGTGGTTAGCGTTCGATTCTCCGCGCTTGCGAATTTTTCAAAAAAATTTTCCGCAACATCGCATTGAATGTGTGGAATTATTCTAATACGCGTATGGCAATTACGTACCATTACGATTTTATAATTGTACCACTCAAATTTATATCTGAATTGTCAACATATTATAATTACAATATTTTCACAACTGTGTCATAGAGGGACCACTCAAATTTATTTTGAAGGTGGTACCACTATGAAAACAGAGTAGGATCATAACAATATCAAAATGGTCCCTGGATTGAAAGACAGTGGACATAACGTTTTGATGGTGAAATCATTAAAATTTATATCTGAACTGTCCATATAGGTGAATTACTGTAATGGTTTCACAATAATATAATAACAGGACCACTAACATTTTGTTTTAAAATGATACCACGATGGGAAGGGAGTAGTTTTACAACGATATTATATTGGTTTCACAATGAAAAAATAGCTGATATAACGATTTTTCACATTTATATCTGAACTAAGAATCCAATTGTATCACAATGGTATCCCAACGATATTGTAATTGGACCACTCAAATTTAACGGTAAAAGCTATCACACAATGGAAAATGTATGGTACTATAACGATTTTAAGGTAGTGCCACAGTACTTACATGACGTATCGCATCATGGTATAATGTTCCTACTCCAGAATCATAGAGAAAAATATTATTGAAAGCCTTATTTCAGTAGGTTAGGCAAAAAATATATTTGTTTAAGCACAGAGTTATTGTATTAAACGAACCAAAAATAAGTTTTTATAAACGGTACCATGACGATTACATGTTGATAGTTTTATACTTGCATATTATGTATGAGATTATACCATGATTGAATCACAATGGTATTGCTATGATGCCACAGAAAAGTTTTTTTTTTAGATGGCACCGCAATGTCGATCTACAGTAGTAAAACAATTAAACCACAATGGTACCACAGGGATATTATATGTTGGTATAACGTAACTTGATCTTATAAATGGTAACTCAACTGAATCTCACTGATACCATAGCACGACTGTGGAACTACCAACATTTTGTTTCAAGTGATACTCCACGCTAAATCATGGTTACGTTATCGTTAAAATGCTGGTAATGTTATAAATATAAGACCAAATTCAATAAATTTAACAGATAGCGTAACTATAACTGTTTCCATATATACGATGTCTTCACGCATGATTAGATCGCGTGAACACAAAGGATACGCGGCGGCCTTGAGGGGCGCAATGTTCTGAAATTGCTCAAGGCAAGACTCTTTCTTGTGTCTATTTCGCTAAAGTGGAATGCGTCACATTGTGAATAGCCGATAATTGCAATAGGAAAAGCCGAAAGAACGATGGCGGTCATCCGTGAGGACTGAGGCGTAAAGCTAAAGCCATGCAATCTAGTGGGAATGCGGAATCGGCAAAGTCGACGTTGTGTGCTCGCTGTAGCACGCGTTTGTGTACCGGTGCGTTTGCGCGTACGCCGTCGATATACCTTCCATAGAAGAATGTATTATCTCGATTTATACCAGAATGTTCACGTAGACTCCAGACGGTCATGTGTTACATGTGTTGAATGTGTTCGACCTTTACGTTGTGTGTATACAATACACATACATGTAAGCGCGTACCTACATCTCGGGGAGTAATCTAACTGTAATCCTGGTTGTGCACGAGTTAGATACATGTTCGCTCGAGGAGGTCGATCCAAATACGAAATGACATAATTGCCGATCGGCGTGCCGAACGAATTTAGGACACAAGATGAAGAACTAGTCTGTGCACGTTCCTCTTTTCCTAGCAGGTAGATACAGTTGCATACACAGAAAACTAGCTTCTGTGCTACAACTGCAGTTCACAGTTTATAGGTCTCGTGCATTGCTAATAAATTGACTCGGATGATTGCTAGAGGAAATTACGAAGATGTAAATAATGGGCGTGAAGAGTGGCGCCAGCGTGGTATAAGCGGTCACTGCAGCTCGAAAATGAAAGAGAAGGTAAAGAGAAGCGCATAAAATATGAAGTGCTCTCTTCACAGCGGGGTTACTTGAGAAGTTGTAGGGTTATTTCATACAATTTAGTTGAGATAGTTTAATTTATTGCAGTTCTTCGAAATTGTTGTGATACTTTTGATACCGTATGGAGAAACATTATTCAAGAGATAATTCGAGGGATGAACCACTTGATATTTTGAGCTACATCTGAATTCAAAAGAACACAGAAAATTAAAAACAATTCAAAAGAATTTCAAGAATTCAAATTAGTTGAAAAATTTAAATGATTTCAGAAGAGTTTAAGACTGTAAAAGCTAGAGATCTCTTTTTGTGTGGTATCATTTTTTAGGTGTCCTGTTTTTGAATAGAAGAACTTCATGCTGTTATTGTCAATGTAAAACAAATGAATCTGGGTTCCGTCCAGCGGTCTCATTTTAGTACCCTTCGAGACTGTTCTTTCTGAGTCTTATTTAATACCTGAAATTAGCCTTGAAATAATACTTTTTTTTTACAGTGAAGTGAATTAAGAAGAATTTAGCTTATTTGGAGGTCATTCCAATAGAAAATATGCGACGTTCTGCAAGGAAAGGGCGCGCTCTGTTGGTATGGTGTTACGTGTAGAAGCATATAGCCGGATAAATACCCGACATTTCAGACATCAGTGAAGTTTAGAATTTGGAACTTCAAAATTCCGCTTTTCAGAACAAAATAAAAACGCAACTAAAGTTGGCGAGTGCCATAAGCGAATGTGTTGAATTTGTTGTTCAAATAGAAAATTTACCCATTTCCGATGACTTCCGGGATATACCTAGTGGGCACAAAACCATGTACATCCCAAGAACGTCCTTGGGACGTTCCTAGGACGTCCTATATCAGCCCAATCAACGTCTCTAAGACATGCAATGTCTTAAAGATGTCACAAAGACATAGGACGTTCTCAGGACATATTTCGTACTGACATTAAACTTCTTAAGAGCATCATCAGGATGTCCAAAAGACATGTTCCAAAAGACGTCTTAGGAATGTTCCGAAAACGTCTCTAGGGTTTTTGACATTTATTTACAAAGAAACGAATATCTGCTGATCTACGATCGACAAAGTGGGTCCTTTTGTTGCAAAACGTCACATATAATGAATAAAATTTGCTACATATTCTAGAAAACTTTTGTCATATGTTTGATGATTCAACATTTTTTGCTTATTTTTTTTTATATTGATAGCATTGACCGCACCGCTCGTATCTTAGCTACTAAAAGTAACAATGGAATACAACTAATAATTATTGGAAGTTTTTACAAGAGTAAATTGGTTGGTCATTTTTTGCTAATAATTAGAATTCAAGAATTAACTTGAAATGTTGAATTTATTCAAAATAGGGTAAAATAATTAAAAAATAGTCCAAAGAATTCGAAATGATTCCAGGAAATTTAAGGTTGATTTAAAATGATTCAATGTTAATTGAAATACTCAAAGGAATTCAAAATAATACAAAGATTTCAGAAGAATATAGAAGCAAATGTATTCCTGAATTCAGTAGTGATGATAATCAGAAGTAGTTTCATAAAATATTCCCTTATTTTACTATCACTAGTGCTCAGAAATTCAAAGCATAATAATTCACAAACATAAAAAGTAAGGTGGTTCTTAATTAAGATAGTACACGATTGGGTTCGTTAACTTGATTGGGTTCGTTGTCCGTTATCCGATAATTCAAATACGACTCTTCGGTCATGCACACTTAAATAAACAAGGAACATATAATGCGAAAATATGTTAAAATTTCCTAGGATGAAAGATTCGCTTCTGGACAAGAACATTTAGTTAAAGTTAATGCAGCCAAACTTATGTCTAGTGCAAATTTATTATGTGTGTCAAATAGTAAATGGAAGTCAATTTATACTCTGAATAGTCTATTTCATAAACTTTAATCAAAATACAAAATCAGATTGAGAACAGTTCCATCTCTACTGCATGTAAACTAGTTACTTCAAATAGTAGCGGAAGTTGTCGCCTGCTACCATAGAATCGTAATGAATAGAATACGAACTGCATAAGACTATTAATTCCACTTCCCTTGTGATATAATGTACGTATAGATCATTGTTTATCTTCTATGCGGTGGTTCGATACAAGAAGGATAAAAGTGAAAATAAGGATGAGTTTAATTTACGTAACGGTTACTCCGTTTACAAAGGATGAAAATTATTTACAAAAGATAATTATTACGAAAAAGAATTATTTCTTAAACGAAGGATCTTCTTACAATTCAAGAACTTGAATTATCTTTTCAATACTCTGATATGCTAAACTGGGGCACTAATAACTGATCAACTTTGATCGAGTTTTCCTGCTGGGCGTGCCTCGGCATACCGTTCTTGCAGTTATGGCTCACCAGTTGTGGAACACGTGCATCTGTAAATTAATTTATAGTTCTTTTTTAATTGCCCTTTTTTCTGACACTACGAAATGTCCTATTTAAAACAATCCAAAAACGGTAGTATGCTTTTGAAAATAGAAAAGGTACCTTACGGTTCGATAGGTAGGCACAGGAAGCTGTAAAAAACAGAGGTGAATTTCCGTTATATAGATCCACAAACTCCTTATTTGAGTAAAGTGTAGTTTCTTAGGGTTTCCAGTAGCTTAGATTAAGTTTTCGTGGGAGTTTGAGGATAGAGAATACAGATTATTGTTTGTTTAGAATGAAACGGTTTCTTGCGATCGATGAATAGAAAATTTACATACGGGACTCCGTATGGTAAGGATAATCATTTTGCCATCGAACCTCGTCTCTGAGGATCAGTGTCGAGAACAGGTCGGTTCGCTCGAGCGACCTGGTCGAGTTTAATCTAACTGTATATATACTAGGGAATCATCGGCTGACTGGTGTCCGGTGCCTAGCACTACTTCTGTTCCATTTAGAATTTAGAACTTGGAACTTGTACTAAATAGACAGCGGCCAAATGGGCAGCGGCACTTGGCTGTCGCGAACTTTAGGATCGCGAAAAGTACGTTCTCCTACGCGGAAGCAGAATCTGGTTACTGGTTATAGTCCATGGTCGAACTTTAGCTAACCTGTCTGACTTGGTATCGTTTTTTGCATTAGAATTATACGATAAGTCGCTTACTAGTTTTCAAAAGGGCATTCTGTTTCACGAAACGCTCGAATCGTTATGCGGCCAGGAAAAGACACTTGATTTCTGCATCACGACCCGATTTAGTTATTGCAGATTCAATTTAGTGACATTTGAGAACTATGATTACTGGTTTTGGAACTTTTCTGTTTTTAAAGTTACCTCCTGGATGCAAACATTTTTTTGACATTTTACAGATTTTTCTCTACGTTTAGTTCATACAATAATTTAGGGAACAAAGGAGGAGGGTTAATAATAGCTGTTGTTTGGTCCAAAGTCAGAGGATATTTTTGTGTGTAAATAAAAAGTCATATGATTCGAATCAGTTGCCTAACTGGTTCCAAAATAGACTTACAACTAATAGAGATGATGTCTATCCCCTTCAGTACTAATAATAATTTTATAAAGTGGAATTTTGATCGCATTTGATGAGCTTCTTTCTGATTGCAAGTGGTAATAGAAGGCCCTTAAAAAGTTGACAAGCTGGACATATTTTAAAAAGAGAATGTGAGTCTAATTCAGAAAAAAACTATTTTAAAAACGGAAACATGGAAACAATTACTAACAATCCGTTGCTTGATTAAAAATTTCATACCTCACTTAAACTCTGGAATGGCTATTGCAGATTGAAGTTGTAAAACAACTACGAGTAACGTTACTAGTGCAATATAATTCTTGGAGTCTTTTATTTCCCGACAAACGGTGATTTTCTTTGTATTGCGAGAATTCTTTCATTCTTCTAATTAAAAAGTAAATAATCAAGCCAAAGGGTGTTATAATACACAGAATACGCGACCAGTGTCGTTTAGTCTTTGTATCTGGTCGCCTCATCTCTCTCACGCAGAATGAATCTCGAGCATAGCAGACATAGCTTGTTACAGAGTGAGAACGAGGCCAAAATGTTAACTACTTCCCAGACGCGGACTCGGTGCTATCGTTTTATAAGGTAGATAGTTCCCACAGGATCAGCACTGTTGATTCTCCAAAGATCCCGAATTTTTCAAGAAATGACTTTTTGATGCAATATTTATGAAATTCGGTATGTTAATTATACTATTGTTTGTGAGAAATGGGAATACGATTGTTTTTGCTTGTAACTAATATTTGACATCCTGACATTCCCTAAAAGATATGGTGAATAGTGCCAACAATAGTAAGGAGGAGTAGATTTTAACGACTAAGAGTCTCGTGATAAGAGACGCATTTTCCTGGGACCATAACTTGTTAGGTTTCACAATAAAATTAAACCAAAGCATTATTTGAAAAATGCATGAACACAAACATAGATATTTTTCAGGATGATTTAAGTAGAATTATATCACTTCAAAAATAAGTTATTACCATTAGTTTAAAAAAAGTTTCGAACTGTCTAACTTTAAAAATTTCAATCTTACGGTTGAAAATTGCAATATAAAATTATTTAATTGCAAAACTTATTTGAATCCTTAAATTGTCAAGTTGTTTGTTTGAAACCTTTTGCAATGCCATTCTTCTAGTCCAAAAGTAAAATATTAGTTAGGGGACACCAAAAAATGTGTATTTTGGTGAAAAACTTTTTTCTTCGAAATAATTCATCTTATTCAACGTTTCGAATTTTCCTCAGAATCCTAATCACTTTATACTCACTTTTATAATATTATCCACAAAATTTGTATTTTTTCTGAAAAAATCACAAAAATAGTTCACATTTTGTTTTCAAATTAAATTTCAGAACGAAATAGTATAAGAAGAAATGTGACTTGATCAAAGATTTCATTAATGTTATATAGTAAAAGATTTTAATTATGTAAAGAAATTTCACTAATTGATGATTCATTTCAATTATTGATTAATTTCAAACATTCGAATATTAAAAATAAATAATTGATATGAAGAACATGAAAATTATAATATGGTGAATAAATTCTATTAATAACATTTTTAATGTTTTCAAATTTGAAGAAAAATTAAAACTCATAATTTTTTGAGCTAAAAAAGAGAAGGGGTAAGTTTCGCCACACTGCATCCCTTTCTCAGCTTAGAAATAATCTTTAATTATTATTTTTGGCAATTTCGATATCTATTTTTTCAAATTGACCTTATAAATGTAATTTGCAAATATTTTTGAGGTTATGTTCATAATCAGTTTCTCAAAATACTTTAGTATACACGGTTTCAACAGAACGAGAGAGGAATCGGTTATGAACGTAATTGTCTCAATTTTTTTATTTTATTTTATTAGGGTTTTTGTGGGAAATATTAAAATTTTTGAATCTGCCACAAATAATATTTTACTTTTGAACTAGAAGAAAGATTTTACAAATAGTTTCACACCACTTACTACAAATTTCGGAAAAGTCATCAAAGCAAGCAATTACAGACTGAAATAAAGAACGTACGTTCCTTTGTAGAAATACATGAATAGTTTGATTGCACTTAATTAATATATCATTATATATTTTTTTGAATGTTATAATTCAAAAGCACGTGAACTATTCAGTTTTTTCGCACATATCAAATTTACATAATCATTCAAATTGACCTAAATGTATGTTTTTTTTCTGTTACAGGTGAGTCTATCGAGTTATGTAACAATGTTTCTCAATTATAGTGAGTAGCTGTCTAAAATGATATATTATTCATTTTTTAAAGTGTGCTTCAATTCAAGTTTCTATAACATAACACCAGAGACTATTACTGGCCTTTAAATTACATTTTTGATACGTATTCTTTGAATTTTGTGTAATAAATGACAGAAAGTATCTGTATAATTTACCTAACCATACCATTTTTGCGTATAAATGCGGTAATTTAGGGAAAATTTGCATCAATTTACTAGATCAATTTCCATCACCAGAGTGAAAAATCTATTGATATGTATACTCTTGAAGCACTTTTAATGCAGTTAAAATCCATGTTTGGTATTTTTTAAAGTTATCACTTTATTTTGCCTCTTCTTTTCGCGATTTAATGGGACATTTTTCGGGACGCGCAGTTCTTTGACGATGTTTTTTTTTGCTTGTTTTTTAGCGCTCATTTTCTGATTCGATTGAGCTAAATAATAGCTAGAAAGTAATATCTTTTCTCTCAATTAAAATAAAAAAGCAAAGCAAGTCTTTCTGAGGCAAAATCGAAGTTTTGGGACGCGTTGTACCTTTGATAAAGACTTTTCTCGGAGGTGGTTGCTTCTTTTAGGATGTTCCTTCATGGTTAGATAGAACTACGTAATAGCTTCAAATTAGTGTTATGTAAGAAAATTGAAAACGATAAAGTTAGACATTTTTTTATGTCTCTTGTAAAATTTGAGTTTTGGCACTTACTGCCTCATGCCCTTCATCTGTTCTGGTTGTACGTCCATGCCTCCCTACGATTTTATAACAGTGGGGGACGCTAAGAGCCTCAGGCACAAAAACCCACTGGAAGTTACCCAGCGCCCATTTATTTAAAAATTTTGCAACTTCTCATTAATTATTATTAGTTTAAATCGACAATTTTCAACTATTCTTAATTTAATTTCATTCATTTTTGGAAGTTTTTAGGTTTAAATTTCTTTCTTGGTCGCTTAAAGTGCAATCTGAATTCTTATTATTCAAACTTGGTGCTGCTAAAAATAGCATAATAATTTGCAATCACTGGGAATCATTTTCAATCTAAATGGTGAGATCGAGGAATTATGTCCTATTGCCAGAAAATATAGTAGGTCAATAAACCGCTCTTCACAGAAAAAACAAGTGAATTTTTGGTGCTGGAGATTTTCAAATGGGTAACAAAAGAAGATACAATAAGCTTGATATGGTAACCATACCCAATGTGATGGGGACATCTTACCACGTGATGGTGTTTTTGTTCCAGGTAATGAGAACGCTGAAATCGGGCTAAAGATTAAACTCTCTTTTTTCCTGTATTTTCAGATATATAATAAGCCGAAGGATCCCAAGGGGGCCCATTTCCTAAAAACATCAAGCAATAAAATGTACGATTATTTTTCAGAAACGGGTTGCGAGGTTGTGACTCGTAACTAAGCTAATAAAATTGATTCCTTTACGGGTTGGAAGAAATAAAGGTTAAAAAATGACGTCCATGCATCGAGCATTAACCTCCTAAAGAAACGATATGATTGGCTGCTAACGTTTTTAAGACCAATTTTGAATGAAACCCGTGTAATTGGGCATACAGGGACTCAATGTATCCGCAAAGTCCAACTTTTTTAGCGATCTTGGACATGTTAATCGACCTACTGAGTGAAAGCATTGCAAAACTCGATGCTGGCTTGAACAGCTTGCACGTTCAATGAGAAATGATGTATGAGGTAAACCTGTTCCAAGGATTCGCGTAGGCGCTTGCGAATGCTGCCGTATACTTTGCAAATCTATGAGGAACCGCTATGCGTTTAGCCGGCGCGTGTCCGCGTTGGAGTGAAAAGAGTCCCTGCGAAATTGGCGAGTTGCAAAAACGATTTAGCCATCTTTTATGCACCTTTTACTTAACATTAAAGTGCCGTAATCCGTACCGTAAAGGAGGTACTGCTTAAACAGTTTTAAAAATAAAATTATGACCAAGAATTATGTCTTACTTCTTATTAGACTGCTAAGAAAACATATTTTTATGGTTTCGTCAAATTTTAATATAAGGCAATTAGGGACTTTAGGCTTATATTTACTCTTTAGTGATTTATCTTTGCAATTAAAAAGGAATAATGATATAATCCTGACCTTATCCTCAGGAAAATCCGGATTATGTCACATTTACTAACATAAAAATAAAGTTGTATGAATATTTTTTAGATATTGAGTTTGAATAAAATTATTACCAGATATTATATCTTTCCATAGATGATAAACTGCACAAACTAAAAAATCGGCATTTTGAATCTGTTTTTTTTTCTTCTCCAAAATGGAATTCCCCAACCGAATTTTTTTTATTGTGAGCCAGTTTCAAGGTTTTTAGGCAGCGGAGTCTGATCCAAACTTTATTTTGGTCACCCAGAGGTTCTTTATTGTAATAACTGTGCACCATTATTTAGAATATGTCAATTACAGTTAAGTCGTAGGATGGAATTCGGCGCATAAGTACTTGAGAATGAGTGGATCAACCGTTAAAGAACGCCTACAGCTACAGAGTTCTTCAAAATGTACTTCATCTAAAAATTATGTCTCCTTTATTTGATAATCCGGCTGACAAATGATTGAAAATAAAAATCTACTTCACAATTGCCGTACGAAAATATTCCAAATAGGATTTTTCTTTTGAAAATTCGCAGTACTGGGGAAATAGCACCAATACTGGGCCACATATTAGTAGTTAACCACCTTAGAGTTGTCGCAAGAATCGTCTTTCTTATTTCATAGTAATATTAATATACTTATTGATTTCAATATAAAAACTAAAGATCTTTTGTCATGGTATCATTTTCTGCAGGTATTATTTTAGACTCGACGTGTCCTATTTTTGGATTGGATAAATTCATTCTGTTATTTTCAATGTAAAACAAATTGCTCTGGGATTCCACCCACTCGAGACTCTTTTATCTGAGCCTTATGCCGGACATGAGAACTGAAATAATACTTTGTGATCACTGTTACATAAATTGATTAAATAAATAATCAATACATTCAAATGAAATCTGCTTTTTTCCAATTTTTAAACTAATTTTTGTATAGTACATAAATTGGGAATTGTACTAGAACTTTTTTGAAGTTGTTGGTTTTAGGGGTAGAATTAAAAGGTCTTCTGGAAGTAAAAATGAAAATGAAATTGTTGTCATTACATGTCTTCCAAAAGCGAACTAATATTTTCTTACTCAAAATTATATATTATCAAATCTTACTCGTGCATCTGAAGATTATTATAGGATATTACTTTATCGAGGCCATCAACAATTTCAAGGGGCGGCATAACAAATGTTAAAAAATAATTTTTATACATAAAAATATCCTTTTTTGATTAACTTGTAAGAATACATAAATATTTCGTCAAAAATTGTGGGTAATAGTAAAAATGAGGTGACTCACTGCATAGATTAATTTGTACACTTGTATTTATAATAATTAAAGGGTGTCATGCCATAATAGCCTAACTTACAAAATCGCTGTTGTCCAGGAGAGATAAATAACGATCTCATAAATTATTCATTTGAGTTGTAGTTTTAGTGCTTTACATTTTCTTTTTACATTTCTTTTTACACTTTAGTTTAGTATTTCTACAGTTTTGTGGTTTTGTAGCTCTAGGCTCATGAAACGATTCTTTATGTTTATGTAATCCTGAAGAATAATGATAAATTCATTCCTTGAAATATCCGTGGATTACCATTTTGGATTATTGTTTGTGATTTTTTTTCTCAAGAATTTGGAAGAATTTTTTTCTAATGTTTTTTTTTAGTTTAAAGCTGAATTTTTTTCAACTTTAATCCTTAAAGATATCAATGAATGTGTATCCCTTGAAATATAGAAGTTCCATGCATTTTATTATTATTTAAGCTCTTTAACTTTCGCTCTGGATTGATGAAATAATTCTTTCAAACTGTCATATTTATGAATATCAATTAATGCAATACGAAAAATATTATACACTCTACAATATGTTGATAATAAAATCACGATCTTGTAGAATATGTGTCAAAATATAGTCTCCAATGATCTACGATATATGTATTTCAAGTTAATTGAATCAAAATCATGTATATTTGATGAAATCTGTATTTTTTTTTAACCGACCAAAGTTGTAGGCTTTTAAATTATGTCCCTCGATTTCGAGATTTTGACCTTTATGGGTATATTTATATAGTTTATTTGGAGAAGCAACCTCGTACATGTAAAAAACTATTGAAAGTTAAAATTTAAGTAATGATAAATGGGAGGAACTCACCTGAACTATTCTGCATTTGCTTCTCAAGGAAATATTATTTCAAAAAAATAAATCCTCAGCGTACAAAATTTAAAAACTAACGTTATAATCATGACAGTGATTATAAATTTAGACATTTATAATCATGCACTTGCCGAAAAACAAGCATTCAATTCAATCTAGCCAAAATACATTTGACAACAAATTTCATATTCTTGGTTACAAATTTAAATGAATATATTGGTTAATCTAGAGGTGAGCTTTTCCAAGAATGTATCCTTGTTTAAATAAATTAAACTTACTCAGGGAAAATCAGATAGAAAATAAAAACCAAAAATTGCTACTAAGCCTAACGAAACATTAGCGTAAAATGTATCGTAATTAATTACCCAATACTTAATGTCATTTCAGAATTTTATTTCCATCTTGATGGTTTCGTTCAAAAACAGGAAAATGTTTTAAACAAAAATGAGATTCGATAGATCAATGTTTTACCCACGTCAATTGTATATGAGGAAAAATTGAGAAAGAAAACGTAACTTCGCACCTTGACCAAGGCTACTAGAAATAATGTTTTAGCCTGAAATAATGTCTAGTAACTTTCGGGGTTAATGGGTTAAAGTAAGTCTGACCTTGTTACCATAAGCACGGGAGGAAAAAGTGTATAATTGTTTGAAAGTTGGACAGCAGACAATATTAGGTCCGAGACAAGGAGTAAGTATCCAAGAATCCAGAAAACTCATATAGTTCCCAGCAAGAGAATTTCGCAAAGTTCTAGGCGTTGGAATAGAAGAAGCATGGTAGATATCATCAAGCTCCGTTGCATAAGGATGAAAGTAGCTTGTAGCGACTGACTGAGTAAATAATAACGGTTGCGTCTAAAAACATCGTAATGAGCACTGAGCACTGAGCACTGAGCAGCCACGAGAGAGAACCCGAGAGAATTCCGTATGATTTGCTGTCAGTACTCAGTGAGTACTGTGTATAGTACTGTATACCGTGAGATGCTCGCGGTTTAAAGCACCTTGACGATAATTATTATTATACTTACCGACATATGGCTCCACTCGCACGCGCGCTAGTGCATACAGTTGCAGACACACGCACAGAGGTAACCACCATCATTTGTCGCTCGATGTACTTTCTCGTCGAACGCGGTATTGCGTGTCGAATTACTCCTTTGAAAATCTTTGGTCAACCGTATTGTGGACACTAGGTATCCCTACGAAATTATAATTTATCGCTATTTCATTATCTCTGGGCACCGCGAAATGCAATGTCTTTCCAGTTGTCTACACATTGTAATTTATCAAGAGATAATGACTTTTAAAATGTGGTTGTCAAAAGAAAAAAATCTTGTTTGACAGGAGAGTCGAGTGTGAACAATGTTAGAGTTGATTTTGTAATTTTGAAAAATACCCGAGTAAGAAAAGTCTTGTGGGGATTCCGTTGATCTCATACTGTTTCCATTTTATATTTTGTTATCCAAATTTTCACAATTCCTTATAGGACTTTCATCCCAAAAAATCATTGGTCGAATAGGACTAAAGTATTAAAAAAAGGTTCAAAATATTTCCTGCTAAGAAGGAGCTTTTTTGGGACAAAAGTCGGGGGGGGGGGGGGGGGCCGGGGGGTAAAAATTTGACCGATCAAGATACTTCAAAATATTTAAATGTATTTAGACGATTTCACTGACATCAGGAAATTTCAAGAGAATTCCAGTTATTTCAAGTAACGTCAGATATTAAAAAAAAAAAAATTTCCACTGCAAGGTTGGTTTTGACTTTTTTCTGAATATATTTATGATTTAGTCTGCTAAAACAACGCAATTTAAACTTTTTTTAAACTTTATTACTAGTTTGGAGAAACTGTTTTGGGACATAAATCCTATATTTTGCACAAAAAAAGTAAAATGTAAGATTTCTTAGCACCTGTTGTCCCTATTTGGGCTTGTCAGAAATTGTAAGAAAAGTATGCACTTTAGCACTGATTTGTGTGGTACTCAATATATGAGTGAGATTTTTTTTTCTCGGGCTCTTAATAGCAAATCATATTATAACGGGAAGTTATCGTTGATGTTTCTAAGCTATAGTATGGAAAACAGGATAAGATAATTATTTTAAAATGTGTTTCCCTGTACCGAGCATATAGTGATAAGGAATTCAAATAATGCGCAAAGTTATAGTAAAGTAAGCTAATAAAGAGTAGTGTAAAATGTTATGTCTAGAAGGTGTAATATTTTTAGGGGTACCAAAAGGAATGAAATCGCGTCCAAAACACGTGGACTATCTTCAGTAATCTTTAATTTCATGAACCGTATTTTTCAATACATTTAAATTTAGAAAATGTACTTGAAAGCATTGAAAATTGAAGTTAAGGCTGCGTCTAGTCATCCCACAAAATTGGGGGAGCGGAAAAAAATGATCGACTAGTCATCCCGAATTTTCGGGAAGATTAGCCAAACTTATGAAAAATATGTGACTACTCATCTTGAATTACGGGATGACGAGACACTTCGTAAAATTAAAGTTGAAAAATTAAAAGGAATAGGGAATCATGGAACAATTCATGCTATAAAAAATAAAATGTCTGCAATCAAGATTTCATCCTGAAATTCACATCGTGAGGTAATTTTGCATAAATCCAGAAAAATTTGGTGGTGAAGTTAGTGTCGATTCATTATTGCGAATTCATATCAAGTTGATTGTTTATATTAATATTGCATAAAATATTTGTCTAATAAATGGAGTGATGTACAAGAATTGTTATTTTCTACCTTGGAGGTCAGATTGATCAGAAATCTGCGTTTAGCATAAGAAAGAAAGGAGAAGTTCTGGAAGCATTTACAGCTACTAGTCCTTGCATTCTTTGAATGAGTGACATTAACGTTAACTTAGATAATTTACTTCTGAATACTGCGTGAATTACGTCATTCTGTGTTCTTTTCTGCCTCATTAAATGAATTGTGGTCAAAGTCATCAAGAACGGTCAACAGAGAATATTGCCGCAAGCTGTGCACGCCTTACTTCTCTGTACTAACTGTTTTAGCGGAAATACTGTTCTTCCTAAAAGTACTTTCCGCATTCTTCTTCTGCAAGGACAATTTGGACAAATCTCTGACTTATTTTATAAATAAGTATTTTAAGGATTCGTAAGATCTTATGTTTTGTACTAAATACATCAACAGCATATCAATTATTTTCATTGTAAACAAGCTTTTAGAAGATTTCAAGGTATTTTAAAAAAAAAATTTTTAATTTCACTGACTTGCGAGGATTTCAACAAATTTAGAAGGATTTTAAGGTATTTTCAAAGTATTCCAAAGAATTAGAAAATCTTTATGGAATTTATCAAGATTTCTAAAGCTTTTGAGGGACATCATGAAATATCAATTGAATACAAAAGTTTTAGAGTGTTTTAAACGATTTCAAATAATTACGAGAGATTTCACAGATTTCAAATAATTTTAAAAGATTTCAAGGGTAAGAAGAAATTACCTAATACAAATTTCTGATAGAATTTCAATTTTTCAAGGGATTTTGCAAGATTTTAAGGCACTTCAAGGAGTCTAGTCACATTTCAAGAGATTTTAAGAGATTTTGAAATATTTTAATAGGGCTTAATAGGATTTTAAAGGGATTCAAGAGGCACTGAAGTATTTTCATGTATTTTGAATGATTTTATGGGAAATAAATGGGATTCCGAAGATCTGAACCCGTGCAGGAATTTCGCCGTGGCCCCGACCGGGCCCAGACTCGTTCATATGGGGCCCTGATGTGGAAATCGAGTCAGGGCCAGACTCATCATGAAACACGTAGCCACCTCGGAGCCATGTCTAGGGGCCCGATCTAACGCCCGATCTGTCCCCGGTCTGGCCCCTATTATTTACCCGAGTCTAGCCGCATTATTTACTTTTCTAGTAGGAATTAAAATGCTTCAAAATAATTATAACAGAATATTAAATGAAAAGTGAAATTAATAGGATTGAGCTTTATTTTAACAACACCTTGAAAATAATTCAAAATGGTTATTTGGACCTCTGCTTCCGATTACCGTCCCAGTCTTTTGCATTCCAGAAGACGTTGTTCATGTGGGACAGCACTTCCTCTTCGGTTGCATTGAATTTGTCAAAATTACATTTCTTCATTTCAATCCACAAATATTATCCCTTACCCCGTCACTGGAGCGATAACATGCATAACTTTAAACGTAGAATCCAAAATATAACCTCAAAATTCCAACTACTTGTTTTACAAAAAAACGCTACCGAGCGAAAAAATATCAAATAATAATTTTTTTGACTAAAATGAGGAAATCGAATGTTTAGGTTAGAACTTGGATCCAGTACAATACAATTAAATATATCACAAAATGTAATAATACCATAAAAAATGTAATACCATAAAAGACTTGCCTTCGTAACTTCGTTGCTTTCGTTTTCATCGCGTAAATACGGAATTTTGCTGATGGCACGATGTTTGCGAACACACGGTGTGCTCCTTAATTTTGGCATTTATTATTGATGTGTTAAGAATATATTATACGGTCGAACACTCCCAGAACATTTGCAACACAACGCCACGAAGGAAAACAAAAATTAAGGCCGGTCTGGTACGAGTCAGGGCCACAGAATTCTTCCTATCAGGACCAGATAGTACACATCGGATCAGGCCCTCGTCGGTAATCGGTAATATATATGGCGATTTCTGCACGGGAAGGAATTGCGAAAGATTTTAAAGGATTTTAAAGAATTTAAAGAGATTTTAAAGGGATTCCAAAGGTTTCGAAGGATCTCGGAATATTTCGAAA
This sequence comes from Andricus quercusramuli, assembly GCA_932178445.1. Taxonomy (NCBI): domain Eukaryota; kingdom Metazoa; phylum Arthropoda; class Insecta; order Hymenoptera; family Cynipidae; genus Andricus; species Andricus quercusramuli. Next base: position 1,136,594 of record CAKNXH010000041.1, on the reverse strand, counting down.
TATTTCACAGAATTTCAAGGAGTTTCACGAATTTTTATAGATTTTAAGGAATTTCCAAGGATTTCATGAAAATATAAGGGATTTTGAACATTTCACAGAATCCTAAAGAAATTTAAGGGATTTCCACACTTTTTAAAGACAATTTCAAGGGATTTCCAGAGAGCTTTAAAATAACTTTTTATACAATTTAAGAAATGTTAAGCGATTTACGAAATCCTCAAAGAATTCAATAGATTGTAAAATATATAGATGAACTTTTGAGGAGTTTGTAAGACTTCAAAGAATTTAATGGAATTTTTAAAGATTTTCGAAAATTGTCAAAGATTTTAAGGGATTTCGAAGAATTTTAAAGACTATAAGATATTTTCAAGAAATTTCAAGAGATTCGAAAAGATTTCTGTTGATTTTCAAGGAGAATTTCAAGGATTTGTACCTATTCTTAGGGATTTGAAGGGATTTTCAGATACTTCAAAGGATTACAAGGAAGTTTGACGAGATAAAGCGATTTTAAGAATTAGAGAAGCTTTCATGGAATTTGAGAGATTTTTACGGGATTTTCACAGTTTTTAAGGATTTCAATAAATTTTAACATGATTTGAAACATCATAAGAGATTAAAAAACTTTCAAAAGAATTTAGTGATTTTCAAAGAATTGCAAAATTTTCCGGTGTTTCCACGAGAATTCATGGAAGGTGTACACCAGATTTAAGGTGTAGTTAAATCCTGGACTCAATATTTATTGAACGTATTTAATATGAAATATTACCAAAGAATAGTTTCATAATATTTGCATATACATGACTTCCGGTTGACCGCGGTGGACGGGTGGACGCTAAGTGTGAACCAGGGTAAATTGGATAGTTTTTGGTGTTTCAAGAGTTGGCCCAGACCAAGTCTTTGATTTGAGGGGAAAGTTAAAGTGTTTTGCCGTATGTACAAGTGTTATCTAGTGTTTTCACGTGTGATTATGCGTTTAATTGAACTTTGAAAGTGATAAGATTCTTGAGGTTATGTCGTCTCTAATTAAGAAAGGAAACCGCGAGAGTGCGCCACTGGGCAGGAAGGATCCCAACAAACAAATCGATCGCGATACAACACGCTCGCGTGAATCGACACCAGGGACAGCTTCCCCGGTAGAGAAACCCAAACTGACAGGAAGAAAGGTAGGAAGACCGAGTAACGCAGACAAGTTAAAGGAAAAAGAGAACAAAAATGCTGGAAGCTTCGAAAAGTTTTTGTCGGGAGTACCAAAAAATAAAAATTTAAAACAAGATAGCCAACCTGAAGGACCATTGACAGAAGCAGAGAAGCAAAGAGAAGCAACAGAATATTATAACAATCACTCAATAACGGAATCTGAAATGGAATCGACAATGTACAAAATTTTAAACGCGTGGTGGGAGGAAAAGGTCATACCGGAGTTTAATCGCATACTATTAGGGAAGATAGAAAACCTGGACAGAGAGCGGGAAGAGGAAGCAGAGAGGGCGATCAGGGAAGAAGCGGCATCGACTGCATTAGCCAGAGCAAGTGAGAGGGAAATATCTTTGTTAGAAGAAGGTGACAAATTGAAAACGGAAATTCGGGACCTCGAACGCAAACTAGATGAATTAAGCATTAAATATGACAGGGAAACTAAAAGAAGGCAACGTACATCACTCACTATAGAAGACGAACTTCAGAAATCTAACGAAATACTACAGGAAGAGGACTCTGGAAAACCCCTAAAAACCTTCAATCATAACAGTGTACCTCTAGTGCCCGAGAAGATGTCTGAAGAGGAATGCAAGTGCGAAGAACTTGAAAGGAAACTCAGGAAAAACAATATCCTAGTCCGCGGTTTCAGAACAGTTGGGCCCAATATTATCGATGAGGTTTGCAATGTCATGTACGAATTGACAGGAGTGGATCTTAGCATCAGGCACTGGCGTGCTATAAGGGGAGGACTGCTTTTAACTCTAAATTCACTTGAAAATAAAAAGTGGATTATGTCTAGGAAAAGCATGCTCAAAGGCACAAAAATTATGATCCTAGACGACCTAACATATAGAGAAGAGGAAATTCAGCGATGGATTGAGCATCTCGTGCGAAACGCTAGACAGGAGGGAAAACAAGCCAGGGCAGGATACATGAAGTGGATGATAGAAGATCAGTGGCTCTACTGGAGCGAAGAGGAAGGACGTCCAACAACAAAAAATTTTTTTCGGAGAGGTAACATTTAAGGAATTTAAGGGAGTGACGTGGAATGTATCGGGATATAAGAAGGTAGGAATAGCCTGGGATTATCTTAAAAATTTTGATATTATTGTATTGCAAGAGACCTGGTTAGAAGAAATGTACCAAGATAATTTCATTAACTCGCTAGATAAGGATTTTATATGGAAAGCTAAGGCCGCTACTAGAGTTCACAAAAAAAGGGAGGGCAAAGGGGGGTCAATTAGTAGGTATCAGGAAAAATGTAGGAGAAAACATTGTATTTAAAGAATGGCAATATGGATTAATTATAGAGGGTAAGAATTTTGAATTAGAAGATAAGAAATTTAAAATTATTACTGTATATAATAATGAAGGAATGTCGAGCATCATTAGCAAAATATCTGTACTGCTTGAGAGTGCAATAGGAAACGGAGAGGGTCTAGTGATCTTAGGGGATTGGAATGCGAGAACTGGCTGTGAGAGTGGAGGGTCTGAAAACGAAATTTGTGATATAGAGCGTAACTATACTAGGACCAGAAACTCAGAAGATATAATGTTAAATGGGGAAGGTAAAAAGTTACTAAAGTTATGCGAAGAGTACGGTCTTCGAATCTTGAATGGAAGTATTGATGGCGATTGGGAAGGGAAACTAACCCATGTAGGAGGCGGAGAAGGCGGAAGCTCGGTTCTTGACTACGTAATTGTCAAAGAAGACGAAGGTGAAAATCCGGTTAGATTCTTGAAAATTGAACCAAAAATTGAATCGGACCATCTACCGCTAACTTTCCGAATTGCATTAAAAACCGAAACGATGGTAGGCTATAAGAAAAAGAACAAGAAAGGGAAATTCATAGAGGAAAAATTAGTTTGGGATCCAAATAAAGAAAATC
>CAKNXH010000041.1:1004394-1125367 GCA_932178445.1 Andricus quercusramuli | reverse complement strand
TTAAAATATCTGAACTTGATATATCAGTAATTGAACAATTTCTTTAATTTTGAATGCTTACAATTTTAGAGTTCTGAATTTTCATATTGAACGCTCAGCTTTTTAATTTTTCCGTTTCATATCATCGTTTTAATTTTGCAATTTAAATTGAAATGGTGGAATTTTGAAAGGGGCTGTATTCTGATTACTAAATTCACTCTTCTTTTCTTTGCATCGTTGTATCCGTTTTGGTTTCAAGGAAATTTTATTTTTATCTTCATTTCAACAAAAGAGAAACGTAATTTAAGTTTACCCCAAAAGTATAATTAACCATTGCAAAATTTCTAATTTTTGAACGTTTTGAATTTACTTAAAAAAATTGAAATTCCAAAAAGTTTGAAAATGAAATGTTTCAATATCACAATTTTTAGCGAATGACATTTTCTTCTGTTTTCAATGTTTAAAATTGAAAATTTTTCAATTGTTAATGGTAAAGATAATAGTGAACTTATTCTTTGATTTAAAAAAATGTTGTTATCAATGATAACGTGAAATTATAATTTCTTAAGTATAATAACAATTTAAAACACTAGAATTTTAGAAGCCGAAATGGAAGATGTGCAGAGTCAAGCGTGATAAACAGCTTGAGGGCCACACTCTCAGTGCGTTAGTTGCAACAGGTCGCGTCATGCGTGAAATCCAACAGAAATGATTCATGAGACCTTGGATTTCCTTGATTTATGTTGAAGGCAAACCATATCCGAAACCCGTCTTATATTGGGAGTTGAGTGTATAAATATAATAACAAGAATACTCTTCTTGTAGATTTTATGGAATTTAAAAATTATGCCTCATAATGGTGGGAATATAGTGAATTTACAACTCTTTGCAATTTTCATTTTTCAAACTTTTTACTTTGTTTTTTCTGATAAAAAATTTAAAAGTAACCATTTTTCTAATTTGTGGGTCTCAATAGAGGTATTGCTCAACGCTGTTTTTTGAATGTTTTACATTTGTTTCTTCTAATGAAAAATTTGAAAATAAAAATTCTCTGTTTTAATTGTATAAGTCTTAATAGAGGTATTGCTCAACACTGAATTTAGTTGTATCTTTTTTAAAGAATTAAAATGTATTATTACTAAATAAAAGTTTAATTCTGTAAATAATAATATCATTTTGATTTGATTGAATTATTGTATACAGTCGTATAAAATAGCCGCATATTTTGATGATTTTATTTTTCCTGAATTCCATTGAATTTTTATCAGTAAAGTGTTTCCTATTTTTTGAATTCTGTTGATTTCGTCTTGAATTACATGCATTCCACTGGAGTTTACTGGAATTTATTTGAACATGGAGTTAAATTTGTCTTTTTTATCTAACAACTTTCTCTCTACTTAGAATTCAGTTAAATTAATGTACATTCAGTTGAATTAATGTTAATTTAGTTAAATCAATGGTAATTCAGTTGAATTAATTTTATTCACTTAAACTCGATTAATTTATATTTCAATTTTTAATTAACAAACATAATCTCATTCTAAGTAGTTACAACCTTTTGACTGGTGTACCATACCCGCACTGATTTTTTTCAGAATTTCAAACCAGCCATATATAAATCTATCTATAGAATAATATTATTGAACAATATGTTGGATTATTACAGTTGACATTTGTTTCTGTACATTCTCGAACAGTGAATGAGCTCGACTCAAGATCGAAGAATGGTATGAAATGCAAGGACAATCACTTTCCGGCTATGTCAATCAAGGCTATAACCCTGAGGCATTGCGCGAGAAATCGATGAACTTTTTTATTTTTTATTTTCACTGAGTCGTGTGTTCCTTGATCGTTGATTTATTCACATTGCGAAATGCTAATAAGCTTAGATTCCTAACGAATGGGTGAAGATCATTCCAGATGCAATGATCACAGTTTTCACCCGAAGAGAGTTGTGCTTACTTATCTTCGTTCAATTTGGATAAGGTGTAAATACTGTAAATTATCTTACGCAATTACGATTTCTTGGATATATAGATATTAAGTACGAGCCTGGAAATCGGTAAAGTCATACCGTCTTAAAAAAGTGCAGGTCATCGAACGTGAAGATGCGATAAAATTACCTAGGCGCGGAGCTGCTAGTGGAAAGTGTATGAGAAAATGTGAAGATGCGTAAGAATAACGTAACATCAGTGCTTTCTCTGCTGGAACATCTTCAAAGAGTAGTAATTTGATAAATGATCAGTTAGGTTATTGACATATTTTGTAATGAATTTCCGCACATTAGCTACTTCACTGGTTACAATGTTTTCCCCGGTACTTTCTGTTTCGAATTTCATTTCTTAGGCATATAATGAAAAAGCGGAATTCATACCAAGCCTATATGAAAATAAAATGGAGAAGAGGCCCGCAGTGCGGCTGAACCAAGTTTCAATGAAAGTTCTAGGTGAATCGGATTTTTTATTGTTCATGGTAATATGTTTATGGTGAACCCAATCGTCCTTTTCCAGCTCCCCTGGGCTCACCGCAAATATTTGTGCTATTTGTGTTATGCTCACTGAATTACGGTGAACCTAGAAGCTACCTGGATTATATGATAAAAATTGCTTAAATTTTTTTTTAATCGATTTTCTTATTAAATGTAGTTTTCTGTCATCATACAAACATTTTAAGACTGAAATAAAATGTTTCACCAAGATGTCCCCATATTTGACCAAGTATTAACAGATTTGGGACAGCGTTCAAAAAATACATAACGCTTTTTTCTGAAATGTTGTGGGCCCCCCCCCCCCCTACGTAAGGCTTTTTCTATGATAAGTGCATGTAACTTTGAAATTAGCGTAACGCTCGAGGTGAACCCCCCACCTCCCTAAAGGCGTTACGTATTTTTTGAATGGCCCTTTTTTTAATATAAATATGAAAAAAAATTGTTTACGGTTATTTTAAAAAGTATATCACTCTTAATTTTTATACCTAACGCTTAATTTTGAGTGAAAATACAATTTTTGGCACTGTCTATGGTTACGGAATTTTCCGAAACGTTAGCCCTGAATGAGCTGGAAAATGGGTTGGAGTTACGAAAAATTCCGTAACTATAGACAGTGCACACAATTTTATACTACCTCCGATTTTTTTCATTTTCATCCAAAAATGATTCTGGTTTGACAGACAACCACATTCAATAAAAAAATCTATTACCAATATTTTCCATATAATCTTGAAAATTTATCCACTTTTTAGTAATTAAATACAATAATCAAGTTTTTTCAACAAAAAAACACTCCTAGTATTTTCATTTTCATCTTCAAATATTCGTGGGATAACAGACAACAACATTTAATAATAATATATTATTATTTATTATTATTAACCAATATTTACCATATAATATTTTAAAAATTAGTTCATTTCTTAGTAATCAAATACAAAAGTCGATTTTCTTCAGAAAGTGTTCAAACGATTAATTTTATTTTCATCTTTAAATGTTTTTGGGATGCCATATTACCATAAACAATCAAAAACTACCATTTGCCTGAAACTTTCATTTAAACTTAGTTCAGTCACACCGTGGGCCGCTGTATTTAATATTCTGAAGACAGTTTTATTTTGTCAAATACAATAAAATAATATATAAATATTCTAGCACTAGAAAGTAGTATGGATTGTAAAATGTAGAAAGTAGAAAGTCTCCAAAGTATTGATGAATTTACCTCATAATAATGAAACAATTATAATTCTTCCAAAATCAGGACCACCAGTGAGATCAAAAATTTTGAAAGACATATAAATGCATGAAAAGAAATCTTTCAAAATATAAAAAGGTAATTGCCTTCTTATTTTAAGACTATTTTAAATATCAAGAAAAATACTTAATGGAATTGACTATAGGACCACAACAATTGTATTCTAAAGTTTTTGTGCAAACGTTTAAAAGAACATTTCTTTCTGCTCTAGATTTTTTGTTGTAAAAAAAATATTGCTTTTTTCCATCACGGCCCCAAAAGATAATATATATTTTAAGTTGCTGAATGTTTGACAGAGGATAACTAATCAACGAATATGTAATCGGTGACGCAAAGAATCTTTAAAACAGTAAATATTATAAAAATTGGATACATACCTCGTCCGACCAAAATGTTCCATATTAAAATTTTCGGCTGTTGAATTTAATTTAGTATATATATATATATATAGTTTCTATGAATTAAATACAACTTGTTTTTAATACCTAATATGAGGGGCTGTTCAAAAGCTACGTTACTCTTATTTGAACTCTTTTTTCTACATTATTGAATTCAATATCAAACCCTTGAGATTTCAAGGATGAATACATGGCATTTTTAACAAAATACTTTAATTTTAAAAGAAAAAAGGTTACATTTTCACGAAGAAAGATTATTTTTGATCCAAATATTTGAATTTTCAACCAATACAAAAATTAATTTTAGCCCAAACACTTGCATTTACAACAAAAAATTGAAGTTTCAAGGAAAGGGAATGCATTTTTAACCAAATATGTAGTTGAATTTTCAACCTTTAAAGAAGAATTTTCAATCAAATGGTCGAATTCTCGAACAAAAAAGAATTAGCTCCAAGCACAAACAATTGCATTTTTAACCAAATAGTTCAATCTTCAAGCTAGACAGACCAATTTTCAAGAAAATAATTGAATTTTCAATGAAGAAATATTATTTGATAACTAATATTTCAAACAGAGAATGATTTAAATTCTGATTCAAAAACAGCCGAATGTAACCAAAAAGGTTAATTCTAAACGAAAAATGTGATACTTGATATTTCGAATAGAAAATGCAAAATTTCTACAAAAAGATATGAATTTTCAAACCAAAATGACAAATTTATAACGAAAGAGTTGAACTCTTAACCCGCAAATATGAATTTCCAACGAAAGAGTTAAATGTCAATTAAATTCAACGAAAAATGCAATTTTTAACCTAAACAGACGAATTTTCAACAATGCAGTTGAATTTCTAAGCCAAGTAGTTGAATTTTGAACTAAATATGATAAATTTTCAAATAATGAAGAATGAATTGTCAACGAAATAGCTATATCTTCAACCAATGAAATGAATGTTTAATAAAGTAGTTGAACTTTCAACCAAGAAGTAGAATTTTCAGTCAAAAAAGATGATTTCTCAATGAAAAATTTAATAGTTGAATTGTCAACTAAAAATGATCAATTTTCAATCCAAAATAGAATAGTTATATTTTCAGTTTAAAAAATTATTTTAAAAAACGAATTTTTAACAAAATAGTTTAGTTTTTAACCATTAAAATGAAGTTTCCACAAAGTGGTTCAACTTTCAACCATTTAGTTGATTTTTTAACCAAAAAAGATGAATTTTCGAAGAAAAATTTAATAGTAGAATTTTTACCTAAAAAGGATCTATTTTCAACTGAAATGGATTAGTTCAATTTTCAGTAAAGAAAATCAATTTTCAACAAAATAGTTTGAATTTTAACTGAATAGTAGAATTTTAAGCCAAGAGACAGAAATTTTGAATCAAAATATAATAGTAGAGATTTGAATACAAAATAATTAACTTTTAGCGAAAAATATTTGGATTTTCTCATTGGTTTTTATTAATTCAGTTTACATTTAAGCAAAAAACGGGAAGAAGGAAAAGTGTCTGGAAAACACGGGGGGAAAGAGGAATTCTTTTAAAAATGAGTGAAGAGGGGACTCGTGGAAAGGTTGTAAAATAAAATCAGTAAATTTGCATTTCTTCAAGCATTTGAAAAATTTTAATTCACATTTATATTTTTCATGTGTAATGTCAGATTCTACGTTAACCCCTTTCCCCCACGTCATACATCGCCACAAAAACTGTTTGCCCCCCCCCCCCCCCACGGCAGTGTGGCTTGGTTTTGGAACGGTCTCTGATGTGTTTCCTGTGAGTCTAGCATAAAAGCACGAGGAAATTCTTAACTACAATTAATTTAATTAGAAAAAATTAGATATTCAGCCCTAACCCTGACCTCTATCATAGATAAAGGAATCAATGGCCACTCGAGTGTTTAGGTAGCCATAAAATAGACAGGATTTCGATTAGATCAGTTCAAGAAACCAACCAGATAAACTTAAACTCGACGTGCCTTAAGTGAATTGAGATGCGGGTAGAGATACGCACTGGTTGCAATCAGCCAGTAACTGCAGGTGCAAAGTGAAATGTGCAATTGTGGATGGTGAAATATGTTGAGCGGAATGATGATTGCCATTATTAATCCCTACATAAAGATGTAAACCTTTCCAAGAACTTGAGCGACTTGAATAGATAATTGGCAGTTTGAGCAATATTACAACTTTAAATAAGCAGAGCACTGATGTTCTGACACTTGCTGTCAGTGGTCGATCAGCAATTTAGCACATTATGCTAACGCTTATGAAAGTATAAATCCACACCCAAACAAAGCTTACCATTTTGTACAATTACAGTTAATAAATCCTGTTTATTACCGCATTGTGTATCTGTCAGTGAGTGCCAGCTACATTATTTACATTTACGCATGTTGCGGTTAAGATTGTTTAAGCTTCTGATTTGTAGATACCAAACTCCGACTAGAAACAGAAGTTTCTCAATCAAGTTCCATTAGAGATGATGAGGTTTACTGCTGAAGAATTTGATGAGATTTTACGAAGATGAGGTTTCTATCCTATCAAAAAATTTGGTATAATTCTTAATCCAATGAAGTTGGTATTTTATGATTGACAATTTTTAATTTGGAAATATGAAAATCGGAAACATACTTTCTAGTGTGAAATTGAGCTAATGTGTAGATAATTTCATGTTTTGCTGTGAATAGCTAAGTCATTAGCAATTTCCTCTATAATGTCAGAGTGTAATCGCTGATTTACCCTGGATTTATAATCGGATCAGAGATAAATAAACAAAATTAGATCGGAAAGATAAGAAGGAATAGAACAGAATGAAAGTGTGAAGGAATTGATACAGAATTTTCCTCTCAGTACATCCTGAGTCAGCATTTCAAATTTTTGTATATTCTTAACCAAATATGGAATTCAGATCTATTTCATTTAATCAGTTTTAGTTTTATTAGTTTAATGAATTATAATCTCAATATAATAATTAATATTAATATAACTATAATAACTATAATTATAATGAAATAGATCTTACATCTTTCAGTTCAAGCAAACCTCGAAAATTTCTTCTATCACAGGAATGAAAAATAATATGAAGGGTCTCGATTGAGATCCCATTAGGATTTCAAAAAAATTCAAAATAAATTATCGGATGTCAGACAAGACAGTCATGAAGTACCAAATTTTCTTGAAATTGTTTACAACTCCATATGGGTACAAAGTACTAGATATTTTACATTTTATGTTTTCAAGTTTGTTTACAGATTCCCTTGATTTACAAGTCAAATTCACGTACAAAAATGTTCAAAAACAATCCTGCTGTGCACAAATTTTATTATGAATAGAAAAGTTCCAATACAATACTCACAGGATGAGAGCCTCAAAAAATTACTACTGTAACAGGAATAATGTACCATAAAAAGTTCAAAATACGTCCTAAGATACTTCTTGCTGATGCCAAACTTTTTTTGGACTAGAGCGCTGGAAACTTAATTTTTCTCGAAATTATTAAAATTCAAAAATTTCAAATTCAATTATAATTAATCAGGTTTATAACATTTTGGTTATGGAAAAGTCTTGTTAAAACAGGACCAGTTTTGAACTTTTCCTAGATAAATGTATTTTCATGACAATAACTGCTAGTTAATAACTAAACTAAACACTAACTATACAATACATTAAAATATGTCAAAATTGATTTTTTTTTTGAAATATGAGTAATTACTTGTAATATGTCATATTTTTTCGAATTTCAGCAATAAATTGTATTTGCTAATATAATTTTTGTTTAAAAACTTTCTACGATTGTTAACGTCTTTGTGTGAAACTTTTTTTGGGACGGGAGTGAATTAAAAAAAAACGAGCGAACGTACGAACGGAAGTCTCTGGCCCACAGCCACACACATTGTTTTTTAATAATGAAAAAAGTTCATTAGAAACTACAATTATTTGCTATTATTCAGACATTTTTACCAAATTTCACAAGTAATTAAATTTTTTTTTTTATCAGAAAATGGCTAGTAACGGTTCTCTGGCCACAAACACTATAAAAACAATATAAATAGATATTTAATAATCTTAAAATACGTATGACTTAGTATTAAGAAAGGGTACACCCACTCTTGAAATCCTTTGAAATCTTCTAAAGCTTTCCAACCTCTTAAAATTTCTTTAAATGTTCTGAGAGCTCATGTAACCCTATACATTTTTTTGAAACTTCATAACATCTCTGCTGATAATTTTAAATACTTCTATAAACTTCGAAATTTGTTTAAATCTGTGAAAACCGATTGAAAAATTTTGAAATCAATGAAATCACGTACATTTTTTTGGAATTATTGTAAATGCCTTATAATTTTTTGAACGTCACCTTTAATAAACTTATTTGAAATCCTTAGAGTCTCATTGAAATATTTTGACATATTTAGAAATCCCTAGAAATCCGCTGGAATTCCTCCAGTGGAACACCTCGAAATCTTCAGAAATAACTTTGAGTGTTATAAAATCCCTTTAAATATTTAAAATACTTTAACAATCTTTAAAGTATTTTTAAATACTTTGGGTTCTCTAGAAATATTCCGCAAGTTTTAGAAATCACTTGAAACCTTCAGAAGTTTTGTAATATCCAGTGAAATATTATGAAACTTATATCAGAAATTAAGTTAACAGACCAACAGTAGTTATAAATAAATTGAAAGTTAGTAGTGAAGTTTATTTTAAAATTTTTAATGTAATAAATGAAGCAGCTCCAACTACTTTTCAGATAGATTACAATATTTACATTGTTGTACTTTATGTTGGTAGTACTTTTTTTGGTACATAAATTCTCTGAGCACTTCAAACATTTCGAAAAAAAACATAATGATATACTTGCCTAGTATTTTGTTTGTTTGTTGACTTTTCAAAAAATGTAGGAAAGTTTGGTACTATAGTACCGACTTATCTCAGATCAGATCTGGTACTTTAGTGGGATTTTATTTTGGATCTTATTGAGCTTCCATTGACATTTTTTTGTTCGGGACCAATTCCATTTCAAAACAGGAAAAATTTAAAGGAATATCTAGGTCATAGTCTCAGAATTACTTGGTATGTCGATATATCCTTTTATGGTGAAAATAAAGGAACCCGTATTTCAGAGTTTAATCAACATTTATTTTGAATTTGTTAGAACTATTTGAAGATTACCTGCAACTTCTCAAAAATTAACAGAAAGTTTGTTCAAATCGCAATATTTTCCGAACAAGCGTACGTAATGTTGACATAAAAGTGAAAATCACTAGAAAAGTTCTACAAAAAATATCTCATACTCTTTTGTGATAGCTTGCATCTTTTACAAGAAAAAAAAAGATTGTATTTGAAAACAAAAAATATTCCTAGATTAAAAAATGGTTCAACCCACATAAAACTGATAGAATGCCGTTTTATATTTGCAGAAACTTTTCAAATATATTGAAAAAAAATTAAACAAGGTGGTGGTTTACCTTGGGGGTTTCTCAAAATCTTCTTTTCGTGTTTTAAAATTTGATGAAAAAAATCAACAAGACTTTCTGGAAAGCCCCACCTTTCTCATTTTTTCTTATATTCTGTTTACAATACCTCGTGTTATTGCCAAGAAAAAAATGAAAATTCGATGTTTTCAAAATAATTTTTTTTTTTATATGAAGTAGAGTTTACCAGCTCTTTCTAAAGAAAAAGTCAACTAAAAAAAGTGGGGATTTTGAGAAAATTCACTTCCAATAATTCTAGAAACCCAAAAGCGATTTCGTTATTTTTTACATTTAAAACATTTTTTAAATCATTCGAAAGAACAAAAATTTTCACGTCGAATGAAAAAAAGAAATTCCGAATACCTGCGTTCATTCGGAAAATACTGTACTTAAAATAAAATACTGCAATTTTCTGCCAATTTTTGAGAATTAGCGGGTAATCTTCAAATGATTGCAACAAATCAAAAAAAAAATTGAATTAATTATTATAGACGTGTTTCTTTATTTCCACCAAAGAAAGACATACCTAAGTAACACCCTACGCTGGACCTCTTTGCCTGATTTGATATAGAATTGGTCCTGGGTTCGGAACACTATGGGATAGAACTTGAGTTTTAAATTTAACTAGAAGCAAGTAGATAACCAATAACTCAAACAGAGAGAACGCCAAGGGCGCGGCTGATTATTGCAAAAGGCTTTCGCAGACTCCAACTTCGAGATGCAAGTCCGTTCGTGCAATTCTCATCGAGGCTCATCGAGACTTCGAAACTCGGAGTCATTAGGAAGATAACCGTGGACGTACGTTATTAGAAGCAACGGCAATTAACGTAGGCCAGGACGCGAATTACGATGTATTAGTAGTGTGGCAGAAATCTCATACATCTGGTTGACGGTGGTGAAACTAATGGCCGAGCTTACGCAATGTTTCTCTCTACGAATATCCGGAGAAGGATTCTTTCTCTCATGCTATAAATTACACCTTCCCTGCCAACTCCGGAACATTACGCAGAAAAGGGGGATGTCTTTTAGAAACAGAGCCTTTTCGTAATCGACCTCTAGTCAATTTTTAATAAACCTCAGTTCCTTGCGTAACCTTCTGTGAGAGAGTTTCAATCCTGGAAGCCGCGAAACTTGTTTACAATATTGCTACTCAAGAGAGATTCTTGATCTTGTAAGATAAATCCACCTACGTTAGAAATTATGAGCTTAGTGGAAGCATTACCATCTCAATAAAGATTTATCAGTAGATAAAGGAGTGTATAAAGGAATTTGTAGGAACTTACACTTTGAGAAAAATATTTCACTTGAACTTTGCAATCGTTAGTCGTTGATTAACTTTTGTCTGCAAAGTAGCGTTATAATGCTTCTTATATAATTGAAAATCTCTGTCATGGTAAGTATTACTCATCAATTTTAGAATAAGAATGAGGAAATGAGTGATACCATCCTGATTTACCTGCAACTGATTGTGGTTTTAATTCTATTGTGTTCCAACATAAACGAAAACACAGAAAACCCCGGAATATCAAACCGTTGGATATAATTCTGATTATCAACTTCAGATAAAAATGATCCACTGTTGTGGATCTAAAATAAATTTTCACACGACTTCAATTATATCTGTAGAGTGCAAGTTTCATACTTCTTACTGAATATCGTAGGCTAGTAATGACCGACATGATATTTCTAAAATAAGGAATGTTTAAGAAAATTTTGAATTTAAGGGGGGGGGGGGGTTCTAATATTCCTATATTGGGCTCTGTAAATTCTTCTCTCTTTTCAAAAGTGTTTCTTTAGATTCACGTAGTTCCGATTCCCACTTCTGGAAGATTGGCAACTTTCTAGAAACAGCAGAGGATGTTTAAGAAAAAGTTGAATTTCCAACACAATACATAGATTTTCAACAAATAGTTCAAAAATCGATTTTCAAAAAAAAAAATCTCAATTTTTAATAAAAAATTTAATAGTCAAATTTGCAGTTAAAAAGCTTTGTTTTCAACTAAAAAAACAAACTTTTAACAAAATAGTTCAATTTTAAGCCAATGAGATTTATTTCTAACTGAACTGACAAATCTTCAACTACAATAGTAGAATTTTCAGTTAAAAAATTAACTTTCAATGAAAAAAAATGAATTAAAAAAAAAATAGTTAACTGTTCATACCAAAGCGGTACATTTTTAACTGAAATTATGAATCATCAACCAAAAAAGTGAATTTCTAACAAAATAGTTCAACTTTCAACCAATTAGTTGAATTTTCAACCAAAATAGATTAATAATCAACCAAAGAGTTACATTTTGAAACAAAATGGATGACATTTTTATCAGAATAGATGAATTTTCAAACCAAAAAGACGAATTTTCATCAAAATAGTTCAATTTTCAACCAAGAAATATTCTTCAGTCAAGCGAGAAAAAGATTTCAACCAATTTATTGGATTTTTAAGGTAAATTTTCTAAAAAGCAGTTAAATTTCAAACGAAAAAATTAGTTTTTAACCAAATAGTTGAATTTTTTATCAAAATAGTTGAATTTTCAATCCAAAAAGACGAATTTTGAACAAAACAGTTAAATTTTCAACCAAAAAGAATGTATTTCTAACAAAATAATTAAATTTTTGGACAAAGAAGAAGAATTCTCAATCCAAAGTATAATGTTATTAGACTTTTCAACCGATGCTTGTTAGATTTTTAACAAAACATAAAATTATGAATCTATGACATAGTTCCATTTACAGTTCAAAAACTTATTCTCCTCCAAAAAATAAAATTTTCAACGAAGTAGTTGAATTTTCAACAAAAAAGATAAATTTTCAACAAAAATTGTGAATCCTCGAACAAACAAATTTTTTACAAAAATTAATTTTCAACCAAGAAAATAAATTTTCAAGAAAGAATGTCAACCAAAAAAGATAAGTTCTCAATCAAAAATATAAAGGAGACTTTTCAACAACAACAAATCAGTTTTTTTGTTCCTAAAAAGGTATCTCTAGATTTACATAGCTGCTACTCCCACTTCTGAAAGATTCACAGCTTCCTCGGACCAACAACGAATGTTTAAGAAGTTTATTAAATTTCGAGATGAGTAGAAAATTTCAATTCAAAATCTGTATAAAAGCGTTGTGCGTCATTTTGATCCAATTTTGAAAAGAAATTGATTAACTAGAATTTACTGTAAAGTACAGTTCTACTTCAACATCAGATGAGAATTTTGAGTTTCGTCAGAAAAAACGAAACTTTGCACTCTCTGCAATAGATCTTTAAAATGTGTTTTTTTTTTCAATAATCAATGATGAAGTTTCAGTATTACGCAAAAATTGTTTCTACTCTCGTGAGTCTGACAAGAAGCACGGCAATTTTGAATGCAATGATCTAGGTTGAGAAAAGAGAAAAACCAAAAGTGTTTTTGCCACTCGGAAGTGGAAAGTTAATAGAGCAATGAAAATTGGAAGAAGTCGTATATGGACAATTGTGAAGAGTGTAAAGTGTACAAGAATATTATGGATGCAAGTTGCGACAAGAGGTAGACCTGCCGGCAATTTAGGCCATCACTTTCAACCAACTGTACACACGTAAATCAAAGGAGCTGTGAAACCTTGGTCTCGGCGGGGGCAGATCGAGGGCACCGGCTCCGGGAGATCGCGATTTAGTTCGTCCATTCCCTCGCATTTAAATCGCTTACACCCACTTGAACCAATCAGTTGATTCTTTGAGCGTACTCTCTTGTACGAAAGTTCGCGAAGAAGGTGCGTGACAAGTAAATCAAGATTATTGGTTGAATAACCTTATGTAATGCCGACTTAATACCGCATATTGCGTATTTTCGAATCAATGTTTCGAATTTAAAACATTTCAAAATTAGAATTCGATTTCTCGTAAAAATAGATACTTTCTCATTTGAAATGCGAGGCGCCTTGTTGGTTTAGAACTCGAGACCCACTTGGCGCCACATGGAATAAGAATCAGAGTTCCTCGACCCTTGAAACTGAGTGAATAAGAACTCTTAAAAAGTAAACATGTTTTATGTGATAAATCGCAGAGGGCATGTCAGTATTTCTTTTAAATTCGCATACCACCCACTAATATCTTCTATAGTATTCAAGATGATTTGAAAAAACATTGCTTCGATCTTTGCGTACCTACCATTCTAATAACCATGGTACAATGACTGATTGTGAGAACTCTGCCGGAGCTGAACGAGAATCGACCGTTCTAGCGTGAGAACTCTCGACCTCGGAAAATCCCGAGTTTAGCAAATTGGCATTAACCGCATTTATATTTTTGTTTCTACTGATTAAATTTAATGAAAAAAGAATCGGTTCCTTTCAGGACGTATTTCTATCGCAATTTAGATTTTTATATTTCTGATATATATCCTTCCACCCAGAATCATTCTCCAGGATCTTGCAAACAAAGGAGGAAAAATTCTAATTAATGTGCTCTAATTTTATTGAGACTTCCATTGTTTTCTATCAAAATTAGCTGAATGCTTTACCTAGAGTTGAACTTCGACCAGGAATGTTGAAAACAGTTTTTTCTTCTCGATTGAGTCACTCGAATCTAAGATAATCTCTTGCTTAACGCAAAAAAGAAATTTCCCTCGGGCTGACAACATACTGATCAGGTGAAGAAATTGGGACAGTGCAAAATGAGAATGTAATTTGCTCGTACGAAAGTAAAATATTCATATAAAAAACGACAAGTTGAATGCCAATAAACCATGGCGTTGACGTAGATTAATTACGTAACTTTTTAATTAAATTAGGAATTCCCTTTTATTTACATCAATTGCATAAATATATCTTCTTTGCACGCGAAGAGACCACACTTTGTCTTGGACATTCACTTCTCGCTCCTTTAACGCAGAAATTATTCTGAGAAATTCACCAACGTGTGAATTTGTTAATTTTTATCTTCTTGGATACAAAGCTGGATATTATCTCAATTAAATTTTTGCGTTACTAAAACCGAAATATTTGTCTTAAGTGTTGCAAGAAATTCATCTCCTCAAGTAGTGAATAGTAGGTTCATTGTACTCGAAAGAATATATTCTCGAACTCTAGAATCGAGGAACACTTCTCTTGTAATAATTCCGCAACGTTTTTCCTCTTTTACGTGGAGACTTTTTTTCATCGATTCGAAAATGCGACTCTCGCGATAGAAATAAGACCATCGAGCCTGGTGTTGCATTTAAATCGAGGCAGCTGTAATAGAAAGCGTTTTCACCTTCGGCGAGTGCTGCTCTAAACGACGCCGGGACATCGTGATATAATGAGAAATCGCGAGCTGAACTGCGCGATAGCCAGGGACGCGCCAAGAGAAAGAAGCTGCACTAGAAGGTGTCGCATCAGCTCCATGAGAAATTACAAGTGTATATCACCTTGGGATTCGACCTTCTCTTTACAGGACGACCATCCTCGTCTCAAATTACTTTCGTCATTATCCATTTCCAGCCGCCGGAAGAGGCTAAACCCATTCATCTCGCAATTTCTTGTTCAAACGTGCAATGTGCATTTTAATCTTAGTTAAACATTATAAAGTAATGAATTGGTTATTACAATAAATTTTCATGGTTAAGTATTTTATCAGTATTGTAATTATAGGAGAAATTGGCATTAAATATAATTACTAATTTCTCTTGTGGATAAGAATAATACTGGAAAGTACATGAATGGCTGGGGTCCAAAACGGGGTAACCCCCATTTTCATTTTTTCACAGGAGGCAGTAAAAACGTTGGTATTTTAATATTTTTATACATTAAGTAACAAGCATCAATTTCATGTTAGGTGGCCACTCTGCACACACTGCCTAGAAATTTAAGTTCATTATTTACGAAATTGTGGATTTTATGACCGTTTTCGTAGCTCAGTGGTGAAACCCTCATTAGGTACTTGGCGGCCTAAAAGGGATAACCCACATATCGAGCGTACTTTTACTTTCATATCAATTCATGAGTAACTTTGTTGATTTATCATTTGACTTATTCCATATTAGTAATTCGTAAATCACCGAATGTGTTTACAGTTTTTCGTCATTTTTTTTTAATAAGTAAAACTATTTTTATTTAAAAAAATTAATTCCAAAAAGTATGTTTTCTCATCATTCTGAGCAAAAACAGATACGAAAAATCTGTTCACATTTTTCGCATAATTTGAAAATAAATTTTTCATAACATATGTTATTGCTCACAAAATTTTCCATGGTGTTTCATTGTTGAAATATAATATATTTATATTTTTTCCGTTCAAGAATTTCACCTTTTCAATTTATACAAAATGAGTATAAGAAATCTTCGAATCATGAAAAAAAATAGAGAGTAGTTGGAATGAATTTCAGGAACTGTAATAAACTTTCAGAACAGAAGAATATAAATGAAAAATATTGTGCATTAATGTTAATTTTTATTTTTCAAATATATGTAAACCAGCCAAATTAAAAAAAAATTTGTAACAAAACATGAACACAAAAACAGAGTTTTGAAAAAACCCATGGATTCTTCCCTTTCAGAGTCTCGTACTCCTCACCACTTGGATGCACGTCGCGGAGCTTTTCACGCAATCGCTGTTATCTCAGCCAATTTTTACGATGGAAAGATAAAAATTTTACCAAAATGTTCTAAAAACTGTGCGGTACTCTTCTGACGCGATAATTGCTTATACGCAGCTGGCAACGTGAATTGCGATACCGATGAAACAGATCCTTGCATATACGTCCACGTACCAATAAGTTATAGTCTAAATTACCCACATAGCGACCACATGCACTATTTTCTCTCAGAACCTCGGAAGAGGAATACAAAATTCCTAGCTTCCATAAGAGTCAATGAGGAGTTACCTCCTTTTGGCCACTAGGTACATCTGCGGGGTTATCAAAATTGTTATTTTTGATTATTTACTGTAAAAAACTGAAATGAATTTTGTATTTCTTTCAAGGGCTATAGACGAGGATTTCGTTAGAGAATTCAAGAAAGTGATCTAGTAAACAACTGATTTTGGCACCACTTCAGATGTAAAATTTCATTCATATAACTATTTTATTATTGTGGTATCACTGTTCTTTAATTATAGTACCATTTTAAAGGTCAATTTGTGTGGTTGCAGTAGCTCATTGTTGCTTTATCTTTGTTTTCTTAACTAGCTAACAGTTTTTGATGAAATTTGTGTGGTACCATGCATTACCTTTTAGATTTTTTTTACTAACCCCTTAAATAAATTTTTATGTTACCACTCTAATATTGTTGTGATAACAGCAAGATCTTCTTTTTTATTAGTACCAAAAGAATATTATGGTACAAATCACGTTTATATATCTATGTAAAGCAGTAACCACAATATCGTTATCGTATAATTAATACAAATTTTGTTGGTGGTGCTACAACAATTTGATTGTAGTATTATTTTAATTTAATTCTGCTACCACTTCAAATGTAATTATGTTGTCTGGTCGCCTTCGGATGTTGATCAATGTTTTCACTATCATTTTGGTATGAGAAAATTATAATTGAATATATGGTACAACTGTTTTTCTATTGTGGGACAGACCGCTTTAAAAGTATATTTAAGTGATCCCACTATGACATTGACGTGTTATCGTGGTTATTTAATAATGTTATCACTTAAGTTACAAATTAGGTTAGCACAATCAGGATACCACTGTAGTAACACTGACAGTATTTTCAATAGTCCCGCAATTCTAATAACCGTATCAGAAGAGAAATCGTACTTAATATATTCATATTTTGTTTCATTACAGAGTTTCAAGACTTAAGTAAAAAATAAAAACAAAAGATTTTCCATTCCTTCTGAAGTCCATAGACTTGATAACATTATTTTTTCTCTCTATTAAAACTATACATGCGACTGGTCTGACTCTTATATTATTCTCCTTGCATACATATTCAACCTTAAACCTGGAACAACCCTTTAGGCTTTAAATATTCATATTTTATTGCAAGGACCGATACAAAACAATTTTAGAATAAAAAATAAATGATTATCCTTATAATAAAGTACGCAATTACTCTTGTAATTATAGAGGAATTTGTTGATCAAAATTAATTACAAACTCCTCTCGAGAACAACAACAGCATCAGAAAGTAAATAATTTCAACCTTCTTTAAGTTTATACATTAGCAAAAAGAACTGTCATTTCGTACTATAATTTCTGGTTCTCAGCTCTCTTTATATTCTCTCTACAAGAAAAAGTAAAGCCTCCTCAACATTCCACCTGACTTTCGCCATAATTTGAGCGAAGAATTCTTGCTTCCTCGAAGATTTTGGAGAAAGTATCTTCCCGATGTATTTTGAAAGGTCGAAGAGTTTTAATGTCCGCACTTCGTCTTGTTAGCTCTGCGTTCGCTTTCCCGATCGGCGCGCGAGAAGGTTCTTTGGAGAAGATCGACTATAAATCGTAGATGACCAGCAGATCATAGGGAAACGGATATGTGCATGGATACATACATGCATATGTGCGAAAAGGAATTCCGCATCCGGGAGATTCGACTTGAGAGGCTTACGTCCAAGCGTGATTAGAACCCAAATGGGCTTGGTCTATAGACGACCTACTGGCACGAATACCGGTACCTCTCTACGTCACTGCTCTATCGTATAGGTAGGTATCTGTTTACTTGCCCGCAGGTGAGCTTTAACGATTGGTTATAGGTATGTAAAGTACCAACCTGCCGGTGTCCGTCCATGCCGCCTTCTTTTAATAAATCGCAGACTTGGGTCTCTAAGGTAGACTAGTAGTGTATTCGCTGATGTATATTCCTTTCATGAAAGACCGCTTTTTAATTTAACTTTCGAATGAGAGTATGATATCGGCAGAGAACCATTGTTTTTCTCTTGTGGTACCGTTTCATCGATAAATTCATATGCTTCCAATGTGCTACTATTTGGATTTGATTGTGGCACCCAATCTATTCCGAAAAGTGCAAATCATTAAAGATAAATGTGAGTTAAAATTTCACTTTTCAAGATAAATTTTTACCATCGCAGTGCAATTATTGTATTATATTTTGATCTAATTTATTTATTACTTCAGATATGAGTTTAACAAATCTGTTTTGGTTTTTACCATCAAACTGAAAAGAGAAAAAATTGATAATATTTTTAAGAATGATTTTAACTTCGATTCTCAAGTGGGAACATTATACAACGGTGCAGTGTATGATGCAACGACTATGAAACCACAACTCAAATTCATTTCTAATGGTGCCACCATGAAATCGTTATGGCACCTCATATTTTCTACTGTCGGAACCTTTAAACTTCAAATTTAAGTGGTCCCACTATGATGTCAGCATGATACCATTATTATTCAATTTTGTTAACACTACAAAATTGAATTTAAGTGGTACTATCACAATATTATTATGGTATCATTTTCAAACTGAATTTTAGTAGTCTCGCTATGTTTTTGTAGTGGTACTACTGTGTTTCAGTTAAATGCACACTTTAGATATAAATTTAAGCGTTACCACCGACAGATTGTGTTTTTATTGTAGGACCAGTTTGAAGGTTTTAAGTTGTCCTAATTTAATGCCATTGATGTATCATTGATGCATCATTGTTATTCAATTGTGTTGCCACTTCAGAAACCAATTTGAGTGGCTCACTAGAATATCGTCATGGTACGATTTTTTTTCATTGTTGCGCCATTCACTGGTAAATAAGATTGATTCGATTGTAGTGTTATCATAGTATATTGCATAATTATAATTCAATTAAGCAGAAACTTCAGGCATGAAGTTGATTGGGCCAATATAATATCATTGTGGTCACTGTCTTTCCATTTTGGGAAAGTTTCAAAGGTGAATTTGACTGGCTCCATTATGGAGCCGTAGTGGCATCATTGTAATATTGAAAGTTGAAGTTCAAAGGGATTATTAATTAATCTCGCGTTGAAAGTTTAGACATGAGTGGTACCGGTATACTATCGTCGAGGTATGGCATTATCAAGAACTTTTGCATGGTTCCACAGTAGGGCAGGGTGAAAATGCTAAAATTAATCGAATTTTTTCGACTCAGGAAAAAAATTTGTGGCTGTTGCCGTTCAAAAAAAGTGAAAAAAAATGAAAATTGGTTAATATCTCTTGTTTGGATCTTGGATTCGGAAATTCAAAAAAGATTCCTACTAGTTAAGAAATTATGAAAAATTTTATTAGTGGTCATTTTTTACTAGTGAACAATAATGTTATATTTACTTGACAAATATGTTTTCTTTTATGTTACAGGTGAGTCTATCGTATTATGAAACTGTTCTTCTTCATTGTGAGTTTTAAGTAATAATAATTTAATTAATTTCTTTAACGAAGCGGAGTATTAAATATTATGATAAAAATGCAGTTATACTTCGAAAGTATAAAATTACAGTCCCGCAAAAATGATACACTTTCAACATTGAGAAGAATGGAATTAACAAAAAATCTTTCTGTTTGTTTTCCATTCAGCAAGCTTAGAGAAATAAATGAATAAACTTCTAATTTATCATTTTCACTTTTATACTTTTATGTATCCTTATGATTCGACATGGTAAATTATACTACGATCATAGAAATGCCTTTATAAAAGAGAAGTAAAGAGTATGAAAAATAAAGAAAGAAGTCACCTAATCAAAGAAAAACATTCCGCTTCAGTGAAGACTATTAGACCTTCATTAGGAATCTTTCCTCTATACTAACTCTATCAACGGCTGTCCTTTCACTCCTCAAACAAGAGCTATCCTATGATTAAATTTTGATGAGCGACCTTCCGAAGCTTCTTTTCAACTGCGGTTTTTATCCTAACCATAATCGACGTAATTCCTATCGTAAGTTCCCACGATGATTTTAGACAGAAAAAATATATAAAAAAAGGAAAATATGATTCACGTAAAATTCCTTTCATCAGAGCTGCAATTTTTCTTCCCTTTCTTCCCCTAGGTTGTGTCATTCTCTATAGGAAAATTACATGAACATTGAACATCTACAGGATTATTTTACATACACCAAGCTGATCGTAGGCAGCAACTTGCAAATACCGACTCTATGGTTGATTGGGAGCACGTGTAGGTATAAGAGTGTGCGCTAATAGGATATGCACTTGTATGCAGACGATTCGCGATAGATCGTGAAGAAGGCGCGGACTTGTCGGTAAGGAGTGTCACGTGGGCGCGTTCCTTTCCCATAGAAGCAAGCGGCATTTGAGGTAGGCAGTCAACTCTTCAGGGATCGAAATTCTCCAAGGAGACCAACGTCGCCCGTTGCAGAGAAATTCATTTTGCTCTCTTGACCTCCTTGACGAGGTGCCCGTCTCTTCAGACTACGCTTGACCTGTACACGTGTACTTGTTCGCCCGTGGTACCGGACATTGTCTCGGTCGTAATATTTTACAAATGAACGACAAGAAGGTTGTTGGCTTGCTTGATGATACCGGTATTCAAATTCTACAATGTATTCATTAGAGTTGTGCACTCTTCGCCAAAGTTGAAAATATTAATGGTACACGACAAATATTTACAAAAGGGCGAAAGTCAGAAAATTTTTATAATAATTAGAAGGAATTTTACCACTGTGGCACTGTTGTTCAATTTTAATGGTTTCAGTATGAGATCATTTTGTTACCAGTAAAGTTGAGTTACCACTTCTTAGATTTTGAATAAAAAAAGACCCAAAAGTGTATTCTCATTGAAATACTCTAGTAAAAAATGCAGGTACTAATTGCTGGATGAACTAAAAACTTATAGCTGAATGGTAAATAATTTTTCTCTTTTTCACCTTCTCTAAAAAGACTTCCTGCTGGCACTGACCCACTACAGATGAATTCTCTGAAGAGATCTAAAATGTAGCCGCTATACAATTTGCAGCTACTATGAAAAACGAGAATGAGTTCTCCAGCTAACCGACGGTTGAATTTTGTTTCAGTAACTGGTCCGGATCCTGAAAAGTGTATCCGCAGTGGCTGCTAGAGAATAGTCGATGACACTGGTGATTTCATGCATCATTTAGCTCTATCTGTGAACTTAAGCGGTGGTTTTATCACAGTCATTATTTAGAAATAAACCTATGGTAGTGGTCTAGTGCAAATACCAGAGCGGTATTAGGTGTCAGAAGTAAAGCCGCCCGGCTACGCGAAACGCCCGGTGACCTCTTTTCGATTGACGCAGGTCTGATCCAATCCACCTGTGGATCTGAGCGCAACTTGGTCTTGGCTTGGTAGTGTGGATCGGCGACTCGAGGAAAGCCGATGTGGGCCGAGTGTCGTAGCCCCTCGAATTTCGAATAGCCTCTGGCTCATAACGGATCGGCACACTGACTTCTCGTGCGAAGCAGCGCCTACTTTACACGACGTCGAGGTAGGTTCGTGTAAACACGGTCCCTTGCCGGCCCCCTCAAGTACTTACTAACCACGTGTACGTGACTCGCCGCTTCTTCGTCATTTAGTCCTCTTTAAGCTTGATGCCAAAAAAAGAGTCAGATTTCCATTTATTCAATGGTAATTCCATGTTGCAAGAGTGTCATGTTGCTGCTGATACTCATATTATAAGATAATGACGTAAGTGAATCCTAATGGTTCCAAAAGAAATTTATAGTAGGATCACTCAAAATTGCCTTTGGAAAAGTAATATAATTCAAAAATAATGATACCACAAGGTATTACTCAAATTAATATCTGAAGTGACAACAACAATAAATCGCAATGATACTAAATAACGGTCATAGTGGGACTACAGAAATTTATCTTCAAAATGGACCCAGAATGGAAAGTCACTTGCACAATGAAGATCAGATGGTAGTACCTCTCAAATTTTTACCTGAAGTAAGAATCAAGTTTAATCACAGGGTACTAAAACTTTAGTTTAGCGACCCAGGTAAACTTTCCACTACAAAAACGATGTAATTAAAAAATAATGCTACCACAATGATATCATGGTCGTACTATTCAAATGAATATCTGAAGTAAAAAAAATAAATAAATTGCAATGATACTACTCACAATAGTATCTCTCAAATTTACATCCGAAGTAAGAATCGAATTTATTCACAGGGTACCAAAACGATAGTTTAGTGGATCCACTAAAATTCCCTTTGCAAAAGTAATAAAGTAAAAAATTAATGGCACCACAAGGATATCCTGGCAATACTACTCAAATTAATATCTAGAGTGGTGCAACAACGATTTGAGGATGGTACTATTCAAAATTGATATCTAAAGTTAGAATCCGACTCAATCACAATGGTACTATAACGATAGGTTAGCAGGGCCACGAAAATTCATTTGGGCAAAGTAATATAATTTAAAAACTCATGGTACCACATGGATAAAACAATGTGCCGTACAAATTAATATCTCAAATACAAATTTGAGTTGTACCATCACGATATTATTGTGATAACTTCCTAAAAGTAAACAGTGGTGCTTAATTGTAGCACACTCAAACCCATCGGCATTTTGTAGATGTATAAACCACATAATTTATCACTTGTTCCTATAAAAGTTTCATTTGAAGAGACAGTAACATTGAATTGCAATAGCACTAAATGAGGCACATAGTGGGACCACCTAAATTTATTTTTAAACAAGCCCCACCATGGGGAGGCACTAGTAACACAATCATCTGATGATGGTAATATTTATATCTAAAGTATAAGAATTCAATTTATTCACAATGGTACCACAACGATAGCTCTGCGGGAACACTAAAATTTTCTTTGAAAATGGTGCACTAATAAAATCGTGACAGTACCACACAATGTTATATTTGTAGTGATAGAATTATTCATTTATAATGCTGTCATACCGATATCATATAGAGACCAATAAAATACACCTATACAGTGGTAAGATAGCTGAATAGTGGGAACATAACTGATTCACAATTATATCACAACGATGCGATGTTTCAATGGAAACACTGAAATTTAATTGTAACATCGTATCTCAATGCAGGTGCAGGAACAATGTTTTCATGTTGGAATTATTAAACATTTTCATCTGAATAAAATTGTAATGGTGCCACCGTGAAATCTTTATAGCATCTGATATTGTCCATTGTGGGAAGGTTTTAAGTTTAAAATTCAAGTAGTCCCACTATAATATTGGCATGGTACCATTATTTTTTAATTGTGTTAAGACTACTATTTTATAATTGAATAGTGGTCCCTAATTGTGGCACGATAAATCCATCGATATTTTGTTAATTGTTCTCATGAAAGTATCATATGAACAAACAATACAATTTAATTTCAATGATACTAAATGAAGATCATAGTGGGACCACCGAAATTTATCTTTTAAATGAGCCTACAATGGATAAGCACTGATACTACAAAGATGCGATGGTGGTGCCACTCAAAAAGTATGTCTAAAGTAAGAATCTAATTGAATCACAAATTAAAATTGACTTATAATGGGAAGATACTGGCACCATAATGATCTGCTGATGGTGACAATCAAAGTGGTATCCGAAGTAAAAATCCAATTTAATCACAGTGGTACCACGACGATAACATAGCGGCACCACTAAAATATTTTTTTAAGGGTGTACTAATAATATCGTCGTGACACCGCTAAATTTTTTATTTGTAGTTGTGATACAAATGGAAAATATTGGTGCCCTCTTGATATCATAGAGGGACCACTAGAAAAAAAATATATGTGTGTGTTTTGTGGTAAAATAGTTCAACACAATTATATCACAACGATGTCATATATAAATATATTCATCTGAATAAATTTGCAATGGTATCACTATGAAATCTTTATGGTACGTGCTTCAAAATTTCCATTGTGGGAAGGTTTTAACATAAAATTGGAGTGGTCCCACTATGATGTGAGCGTGACACCATTATTTTTTAATTCTATTACCACTACAAATACAAATTTGAGTGGTACCATCACGATATTATTATGGTACCATTCTAAAAGTGAATATTGGCCGTTAATTTTAGCACGATAAACTCACCGACAAATTGTCGACGAATAAACCACATGATTAATCGCTTGTTCCTATTGAAGTATATATCATATGCTTTCAGGTTTAAATCGTGCATTCTTAAAAACTTCTTTTGAATAGTCCCAACTTCAAATTGTACAATCCATTGAACTAGAGAATCTCCTTTAGCCTCGTGACTTAGTTCTTAGGATTAGGATCAATTTTAAGATGCAAGGCGATCTACCAACAGAATAAGAATATGGTTTGAACCTTGACAAGGACTCGGCATTGAAATTGGCCGATCGTCGCTGTCTACCGTTGATCGACCGCAACACAGGTTGATCCCAATATACGCGAAGCTTTCGAGACAAACTGGTTTCCCGTTTGCGTATCGGAATTCGTTCTCGATACATCTCATTAATTTCGTGTCGCATCCCACTACTAAACTCTTTTTTATCTTTTCCTAATCTTCCACAATTGAACATGCGTGTCGTCGTATTTTAATGCCACACTAAATTACGCAGACGAATTACTTATGAAAAAGGCATTTCAAAGTTGGCTAGTAGAGCGGTAGAGCGTGATATCTTGAATGCAAATCTCTGGTATTCTTCTATCGGCTTCTTGGTCTTCACCTCTTTCTTCTCCGCGGTAAATTTTTCTCACGAAAAAAAACAAGCTACTGTTCCTTGCATATTCGCCAAGTAACGGGATAACGATTCTGACCCTCGACACTGTAGGTTTGGCTATTTCTGGCAATGTGGGTAACTGGGTAATTGGGTTTAAATGTAGTTATATTTGTCTAGAATTTCAAATTTTTTCTTTTATTTGTTGAATTCAAATCTAGTGATATTTCATAGGTGAACCAATCCATATGCTTGGCCGATGGTGATTCAAGGATTCAAACTTATTTTCACTTCTATCCCTTCGAAAGTGGGTCTCTCGTTCCACTCTCGTTCGGTGGATCGAATCTGTTGGTGGTCTCCTCTCATTCGACTTGAATGAAACACTCATAGTATCTTATTATACGTTGTGTATAAAAATCGAAAGCGATAATCGAACGGAATCACAGACGCTGGCTGGCTTCATTCCTTTAAAGATAATCACTGGAAATAAATTCCTTGTAATGTATGTGGGTCAGGTTATTGGACCTGTATCATTAAAAAAAATATATTGAATGATTAATAACAGAAGCTAATTTATTTGAATCAAGATGTTAGTCTTTGGAGTAGTGCTATACTTATATCGGTAATCAGTCAAATTAAAATTATAGGTAACAGTAACTGTCAGGAATTATCACATGTCTGAGAAAATAATTTAACTAAGATACTAAATTGACTAATATCTATTGCATTTTATTGCATGCTCAGGTGATCACACAACTTTTTTTCCTGAAAACCAGTCATAATTGAAATGTTTGTTTAAAAAATAAACATTTAAAACATTGGAAATTAACATTATTTTAATTGAAACTTTCAAATTGTCAAATTTTAAATTTTGCTTAACAAATTACTAGTCCAGTCCAATTAGACAAAAAAATTCCAATTGCTGCAACAAAATATATACCAGGGAGCCCAAGAGAAAATAAAGCTTTCGATTTTTTGAATCCCGAGGGTAAACTTACATTGCCTTTTATGAAAAAATAATTTCATCTTTTTTTTAAATTATTCAAAAAATATTGGAGAATGAGATCTAAATTTGTTGGAAAAATTATTTTTGATGTCCATTTTGCCTTAGTGTACAAAAATATATTATTTGCCCATAATTAAAGTGCAAGAATTACTCCAAAACATTTTCTATAGTCGAAGAAAGATAGTACAAAAACAGTAACTCTGGATATTAATAAATCAGAAAAACCTATACCTGGTGGCGCAAAAGTAACACAAAATAATAAAATTCTGAATTATTTTAATTAAGAAATCGTACGAATTACATTTTCCTTTGATGTAACGCTTGGGCAATAGTAGATTTGTTTGGATTTAGTATTTCTTGGCGATTTTTTGAAAATAATTCTCAATAATTTAATAATATTCATTGGGGCATTTTGCTTATTTTTTCTGTAAAATTTAGGGCTCCTTTTTTGATGTAAATGAAGTACTTTCAGGTGATGAAGGAATTTTTATTTAATGTCATTAGGAGTAAAATGATTCATAAAGTTAATTGCATTAACTTCTTGGCAAACGATTTTCGTTGCTACCTCCAAATCTTCTTTAAAACATCTAGAGAAAAATATGGGATTATTTTTCCATAAAGAAAATTGAAGTTCATCTTCGCATTTTAAAAAATAAACATTTTTATTTTCTATTGCGCTCAATAATATACAGAGCTTTTTCTTTCTTTAATGTTCAGATGGGCGTTTTGAAGAAATCCCTCAATCCTGAACGCCTAGAATCCTTTCGTGTATTGTTAATTAACAATAAAAACAAAATTTAAACAATTTTTTAACATATTTACTTCGATAGTTATTGTTTCCGGTTAAAAGATATCTATATAAAAACAGTAACTGATTTTTTTGTAAGGCATGAAAAAATCTTTAAAATGACTTCTATCCGAACCCTTTGTGAATAATCATTCACCAGATAATAATTTGTTTATTAAGATCAGCGTGCTTTTCTAGAAGTCTGCGCTTGAATAAATTTTAATTTTAATAAAAAATATTCCAATCTGATTTGTCTCGTTAGATCCTTAAAGTGGAGCGTTAAAAGTATTCAAATACATTTTTTAAAAATTTGAATTCCATAGATGTGAGAAAAGAGGAAGGATTTTATTTTAAAAATGTGAATGATTGCAACAAAAATTCTGTTATTAAATTAACTTTGTGAATCACCTATGGGATATTAAAGTTGTTCTTTATGGAAAACTATTTTTCAGATTGAAATAAATTTTTATATTTTAATAACAAATTGTTACCAAGAGATTGTTGGATTTCGCATTTTAAACATAAACAATGTTTTTGAATACTTTCAAGCTTCCACTTCAAGGTTCTAACAAGAAAAATCAGTTTGGAATATTTTCCTCTGGTTGAAAAAAATTCATTAAAAGGCAGGATTTTTCAAAAACACTGTGTCTTCAATTGAAAAATTGCTACCTTGTAAACTATTGGTCACAGGGAGTTCAAATATGGCTAATTCCAACGGTTTTTTCATGATCTATAAAGAAGTCTTTTACACTTGTTACTTTTCTCCTAACCAGAAGCAATAATCCAAGTAAACGTGTTAAAAAATTGTTTTAATTTTCACCTTATTGTTAATTAACAAAATATAAATTCTTAATGGACTCAGAGAGCTCAGGGTTTCAGTATTTAATTTGAACGTTTGCTCAAACATGTTAGGCAAAAAAATTGCTGTATGTATTTTGCACCAGCAAAAACGCTAATTAGACTAAAC
The DNA here is from genome assembly GCA_932178445.1 of Andricus quercusramuli. Classification (NCBI taxonomy): domain Eukaryota; kingdom Metazoa; phylum Arthropoda; class Insecta; order Hymenoptera; family Cynipidae; genus Andricus; species Andricus quercusramuli. The sequence goes on along the minus strand of CAKNXH010000041.1, from coordinate 1,097,481 downwards.
TGTACGTCTCACTTGTAAGTTGTATCTTGAAGCCTCAAAAAAGTTAACAGCTGCAAGCATGAAATATAACCAAATTTACAATCCTAAAGTGAAAAGTTTACGGACCTCATAAGATGGAAATAAATTGAACAGGTTTAAGCATTTATATTTGAACAAATCTACATAAAAGTACTGAACATAGGATTATTTCCAAAAATAAAAAATTATAAGCATTCGAAGTCCAACAAAAATATAATCTTGAAGTAATTTGAATGGGGAATTCCTAATTTGAAGATAGAATTTTCTGTAAATTAGAACCGTTACAAGTTCAAAACTTTTAAATTGAAATTGTAGAAGAGGACAAACTTGAAGATTTTGAAATTGAAGTTGTATAGTGAAAAATTCAACACTTTTTAACATGAAAGTCTTTAAAATTTCAATACTAGAAATTCGGTCGTTAACAATCAGAAATGTCGTGGTAATAAAAAAATTATAATGATAATACATAATATTTACTTCTGACGATTTCAAATTCAAATGTATTAATAATAAAACATTTGTTAATTTAAATTTGAAACAAGCATGTTCTATTGTCATTCAGAATTTTGAAAACTTTCATTTTAATTTTCCTGTATTGGACAATTTTGAACTGTACAGGCTTATTAAAATTTCTCAAATTCTAATTTGTACCTCAAGAATTTAACAACATCACGTTTGAAGCATTCCTAAGCAAGAAATTTGTATAATTAAGAAAGTCCTTTATCTTTGAATAAATTAACGGTATTGATTGCGTCAAAAAATAATATATACTTTTTAATATTCTAATTTTAGGAAGGAAATTTCTGAGTAACCAATGTCATATTTTCCTTTCAAATAATAATAAAAATATTGGAAATGAAAATTTTCGACATTTTAAACTTTTATTTTGTTTGGATATAAAACAAAGAATGAGAGAAACTGGAAATCAATAACACTTTTAATACTGCGAACATGAAAGTGAATTCAAATTTGACTTCTATATTTTGTTTTCTCTATTCTGTTACAAAATTATTTTTTGTCTATTTGTTCTAATGAGAATTATATGAATATATCATATTTCATCTTTTTCACGAAAAGTTGAAAATCGATAGAAATAAATACAAATTATAACGAATTAAAAGTGTTTTTGATGTTAGGTCTTTGAATTAGGAGGTTGCATGTTGTTTTTCTATACTTCACTGTTCGATAAATTATATCGTTGAATTATTGCAGCATCGTGAAAAACATGAAACTTTCAGCTGTGTCGGGAGTCGAACCCGAGACTCTCAATTAGTAAGGGTATAAAGGGTGAAGAATTATAGGTATGTACTTTGCAAATGTACTTTTTATCGCAACTTTTAATCCCTCCATTGAGATCATCAATTTTAAGCAAGAGATTCTTTATCTCTTTCTATAAATTGAAACTGTTCCAAAATTTCTTATTCGGCCTTCATTTAATCTTTTGTTCTGATGGCTTCGATTCATGACTCCTTGGCAGAGAACAATGGCCGATATCATGAGCGATCATCTCACAATGAAGTGACGTACAAAATCCCTCATTTACAAAACATGCAAATTTCCTTGTCTCTATCTTTGATTCCTCGATTTATACATTTCCACAAGGGGCAGCATCCAGGCTACTTCTTCTAGCTAGAAAGTGACTATCGGACATTCGGGTCGTCGGCGATCATGCTGAAATCAATCTTATTCAATTCCCTGCAGGCAGATACCGCATATTTTAGGTTACACCCGTGTAAGAGTTTCTTTTTCCTCGAAAAAATGCACATTTATTGACCTTATTTGACTCCCAATGGAATAACGTATTCTGCTTTTTCATTTTCACTCAAATATTTCATCTTAACAATAATTAAATATTCGCCTAGGGACTTCCAGCCAGTACAGTCAATTCCTTTAATGTCGTCGTGAGATTATTGCTTTTAATGAACTCGTGAAAAAAGTTATCGGTGTTAATTGCTTGCACTCACCAATTATTGATGCAGCAATTAATGGTAATTTATTTATAAGATTCAAAGAGTAGCTTTGTATGCTATCTTTTAATTTAATTAAATGTCAAGTTTTACCCTTGAAATCTAAATACATTCCTAGTTCTCGCAATGACAATTATGATAATAGCTATGTCTAGAGTGAATGCAGGAAGAAATAATCTTTCTCTATAGAATTACGATCGCACTGAGAATAACAATTCAAGGAACTATTCATGTTTTGCTTGTATACTAAAATAGCAAATAATTTATGAATGGTCATAGTTGTTTTTTCATTTATATTGGAAAGATTCTCATTAAAAGATTGTTTGATTGAAGAATAATCGAAAATGTATTTACTTATTTAGCGTAGTAAAATACTTGATATTTCTTTAAGCATTTGTTATTGATACCGTTTCTGGGAGACTAGATCTAGCAAAAACTCTCACAGTTGATTTAATAAAAAAATTAAAAGTGATCCTAATTTGCATATGTAGCCGAAGGATCTGTAATTATGAGTTGCAACAGTTTAGCTTAAAGGTGTCGATTTTCTAAGAGCGATGACCGTCAAGCGACAGGAATATTTTTCTAAGTATAGGCGTTCGTTTCAGGTACATGATTCTAACCACCCTTACGCAATGGCCATGCTGAGAACTCGAAGAGGTTGAGTCAAAGATCTCGCGCTTTCACCCTCGACACTTTTACTTCAAGTTGCGTTTTACGTTTTTCCACTACGGAATTCAAGTGTATACCTGTTTCTGATCATATTTCAATTTTATATACTAAATACCATTATATTCTTGTCAATTCTTTTGATATGTTTTTAAATAATTCAAATTATTTTTTCTATATACAATTGTTTGAACTCATATGTTTCTTTTAAATTCACTTTAAATGTTCTAAATTTATCTTAATTCTAATGAATTTCATTTTATTTGACTTATTCCTTCATATTATTTTGCATTGTTTAAATTTTTGAATTCAGGTACACATTACAATAACTAGTAGTGAATCTCTCGTATTTTTGTTTTAAACCATATTAAAAGTTTTACAATTATACTTCTGGTAAGAAGATTTACTAGGCTGCGAACTAATTTAAAAAAATTTATTTTTATTTTTATTTTAATATATATTTTTTAATAGTTTAATTTTGAACATTTACAGTTAAAAATACTCAAATTTTCACGATTTGAAATTTGAAATTCTTTAATTATAGCGTTCGATTTTCCATTTATATTAATTGAGAGATATAGTAATAGAGATATATTATACAAATATTACAAATGTAGTAAGTTTGACTGATTTAATCATGAATTTGATCAATTCTAAGTATATAACATGTTCTATTCTCAATTTTTCAGTATTCTTAAAATTTTTAAATATAAACCACTTTTGAGTTGAGACTATAATTGTTAATATTTGAATGTATAAATTTTATGATGTATGTAACACACTGAAAGCCTGCAGTTGTGAAACTGAATTTTTTATCTTTTTTAGCTTTCAAATGGTTTTTTATTCCTTGTTGTGAACTCTTCAGGAACTTCATAATTAAATTTTCGAATTGAGAACATTGTCATTTAAATTCATTTAATCTTTTTTTCCTTCGTAATTCTTCAAATTCGAAGTCTTATATTTAAAATTATTTAAAATCGAGCAATATTAAAACATTTAACGAGTGTTTTAAAATATAATAAATCATCTAATTATGTATGCATATGTATAGTTTAAGGTTGGTTTGATTCGGAATTAAGTAGTCTGATTCTGAATAAAGTTAAAATCCCTTAAGGTAGTTTTCGTGCCAAAAATGAGGTATCTGAGAAAAAAAATGTCTATGACTATAACAATTGAAATAATATGATCAATCATATCTCAAATGAAAAAAAATGTATTTCAATTGAAAAACATTAAAATGTAGGAAAAATAATGACTGTTTCCAATTTTGAAAATAAGTAAATATACTATTTCAGCCATAGAAAAAATTACTTACAAACTTAAAAACAGTACAATTATAGAAAATGTTTTCCCCGAAAAAATAAGACATAATTCATTAAAATTCAACTATTTTTTTCATAATTGATAAGGAGCGGTAGTAAGAAGGGATTCAGTTGCAAAAAACATTTTAAAAAAAGTTTTTTGTAAGTTTTAAAATTATTCAATAAAGATAATGTTTTATTTTGAATAACAGTAGCCACTTATTTCGTAAATAGCTTGAATTTTTGTATACTATTTTGAACACTTCTCTTTCTCTTAGTCACTTCAATACTCTAAAATATTATTATTGAGCAAAAGTTTGGTAAGAAAATGATTTTGGATACTATAGAAGCAACGACATATTTTTGTTGTCTCAACAAAATTCTGATTATTTGAACAAAAGTATTGTTGGCTTAACAAAATTGAGCTGATTGAATAAAAGTTTTGTTGTTTCTATAGCAAACGGATGTTTTATTGTTCTAACTAAAAAAATTTCTTAGTGTAAAGATATTTTTAAAAATATAAATGAGAATTGAAAAAAGATATATCCATAAAACTACAGAATTAAATGTATATACACTGAGAAAAATATTCATTCAACAAACTGTTGGTTTGTTGTTTGCATCGAAATTTTGCTGATTTAACAAGATGTTTTGCTATACAAACGTTTGATTGAATCAACAAAAAAATGTTGCTCAAATACCAAACAAATGTTTTTTTGTTCGAACCAAGCATTTTTCTCAGTATGTTGAATTTCACTTTCAAATAAAATAAATATTGCTCGACTTATAACAAACGAAAGTGACTTTGCGATTTCGAGTAGTAGGTAGGTGTATATTCTATTGCTGCATTTCCCACGTTCAGTAACTTTCTCCAATGAGCGCGTCCGTGGGTGTCTCATGCACAGCATTGAATCTCAAGATAAATGACAGTGTATCTTTCATAGGGTAGGTCGGTGTCAATGCGTAAGAGCGTTCATAAAATAATTATAATGCAAATTCATAATTACAGGAGACTCATTGCTGCTCGCAACAGAAATGTGTTCGATGGTGTGATCGTTAAATGCAAGCGGTGTTCGATAGAAGGCATTAGGTACAAATTATGAACCTCTCTATCACAGTAATACTATATTTACCTGTATAATAAATTTACATCTGATATTCGAAGATATCCGGGAAATTAAAATCGATTAGTGCCTGGCAAATGATGGTTTTCAAAGGAGGCAGTTCCTGAATTATCATTCTCAAAGAAGTGAAATGCAGATAAGCATTTTCATAAATTGTACGTAGAAAGTTACTGATTAATAATGGATGTTCCATTTAAAAACTTAAAGAAAAATTACATTAATTTTTGGAATTAATTTGTGTGATTCCAGGTAGTTGCATCAAAAAGTTAATCTAATAGAAAAATAACTTATTTCAAAACTTACAAAGGATCATATTACAAGTATTGCAACATGTTGGAATGTTGGGAAAAGTTCAATAAACAAAGTGGAAAAAATCCAACTTGTTAATGACTTTAAAGAAAATATATGCTTCAATTTAAAGTACTATAAAATATAATTAATAATCATAATTTAAAATAAATGAGGGCGTCCACATGAAAAGAGCCCTTATGGCCGGTTCTATGTCGGAAGAAAAAATATAACATGTGTGCTTATAGCACTCGCCAAGTTTAGATGCGTTTTTCTCGAAAAACGGTTTTTCGAAGTTCCAACTTCAAAAATACCCCAATTGTCTTCTTTTTTAACTTGTAGGGTTCATTTTTGGCCTAAAATACCGGAAATTTATCCGACTATATGCCTCTGCACGTAATTCCATACCGAGCATAAGGGCCCTTTTCATGCGAACGCCCACAAATATTGAAAAAGCTACATTGGCTTTCATACAATTTTAATTTTAATTGGGTTTCAGTCACCTTTAACTTTTATTTAAAAGTGAGATTGCATCCCAGCAGAAATTAGAAGGAAAGAAAGAAATTATTAAAATAATGTGAGATTTTATGTCGTAATAAGATGTTTTTAAAAGACATTCTGGATTACTGAGTCTTGCAAATAGTATCTTCTATTTTCGACACTGATCCATTCTGACGATATTTACAACTGAAAATTATCCATCTTGCTTAGTTTTGAATGTTTATAGGTTTGAAATTATAACATTTTTAATATCTTTTGAAAGTAAAGTTTTCAATACCAAATTTTCCAAATTGAAGAAATTTCTAGTGTAAATCATCAAAATTTTAATTTTAATTTTAAATTAAAAACACTTCAATATAAAAGATGCGTCAACAAAAATTCTCAAATTTAGATGATTTCGAAGATCAAAGTCTAGTTTTCAATTCTGAAGCTCCCAAATTTAAGTCAAATGTCAATCATCAAAATTACAGAATCTTTTATTATTAAACTTAAAATTTGTATAATTTTGTGTTGTAAATTGTAAAAATTAACTAAATTCGAATTTCAAAGATTTATATTTTGAAGGTGCGAAACTTGGAAGATTTTTTTTTAGAATAGTTCAATTTTGAAGATTTACAATTGAAAATTATTTAATTTTCACGATCTGCATTTAAAAATTTTTCAATTTTGAAGATTCACAAATGAAAACCAGTTAATTTTAAAGACGTATGAATAAGATTTCTCAAATTTTGATGATTTTGAAATTCAAAAGTCAAATTTTCAATTCTAATTCTTCCAAATTGAAGGCATTTCGAATAAAAAGCATTTAAATTACAACATTTTTAATTGTGAAATTTAAAACTTGCAAAGTCGTTAATTGTGCATTGTCAAAATTGAATTTTCCTTAATTTTAACGATTGACAATTCGATGTTTCACAATTTTAACTAGTTATAATTGAAAACTGTTCAATTTTGAAGATATGTAAATAAGACCTCTTAAATCATTCTTCAATTTTAATCATTTTCAATTCTGAAATTCTGAAATTTTACAGTTGAAGATTCTTCAATATTTAATGTGTATAATAGAAAATGATGCAATTTTAAATGCTTTTTTGGAGTAGTTCAACTCTAAAGATATAAAACTGAAATTCATTCCATTTTATAGATTTGTAATTGAAACTTCTTCAATTGTGGACAGTAAATTGATAGCGTTGATGACAGCGTTGACATCGTTTTGGACATTCTTATAAATTTTTATATATGCAACATATGTTTCCATATGTATAGGTATTAAACATGAACTTTGTAGGAACCTCAAGTTACTCGCATCAGTGACTGGAGGCGTAAGAAGTCACTGTTTTCATGAAGTAACTGTAGCTGTAATTAGTTCTTTTTTGTAAGGTTTTTTAAGGTTTTTTGTGTTTATGTTGGTAAAAGGCAAGAACAGGCTTATTTATTTAATGTTTTTTAGTGAATAGCACTTACTTATTTGTGCTCGCAACCTGACAGCAAAAAAAAATACTTTGATATCCAAGAATAACCTGTCAACAATTTATTCACCTTGTACAGAATGACACATCCCATAAAAAATGAAAATTAAGAGCTATAATCTATAGACACTTTGGAGTTTGACGAATGGAAGGAACCGGTTAATAAATAGGGAAAGCAATTCAATTCTTCCAAAAAGATCATCTGTCAGCGAACCAAAATATTCATCACCATGTCAAAAACATATTTTTCAATTTTTCAATTCAAAAACGGCAATTAAGTAGTATAATTTTGAGTACAAAACTAATGTTTAGTATTGCTACCCATAAAAAAATACTACACAACTTTTTCTTTAAAAACAAGACACTGTTCCTCATTATTCAGTTCGTACTGGTATCCACCTCATACTGCAGGCTTCCCTATTTTATGGGTGGTGTGACTTTTCGGTTTAATTGAAAACCTCATTTCAAAAGTTAATTATGTCGTAAATTATAGGACAACCAGGTTTAATGTCATCAAATTTCTTGTAATTTGTTCTCGTGCTTCGTTTACAAATGAATGAGAGACTTAGAGTCAATAAAACGATATAAATTCACATAAATAATTATGATCTTTGGTGTTCGTCGGAAGCTGAAATCAATTTAGGTTACTGATTACATCTTGAATCAAATACTATTAAACGCCCACCGGCGAATGCCAACGTTGAATATCTAAGTGGCGTTCTTGATAAATGTGGTCAATGTTAATAGTCACTTGGTAATCTCGCTATACCGGCTTTCTCCGAACAATGAAAAGTGTACCTATAATCTCCGAAGAAAGCGTACCGCGGACTCGCGAACTCGCGAGAAAATCGGACTTGAATGCCAACAGTAAATTCAGCCTGAAAAGTGCATCTCAACTAAATGTATGTATACTGCACTGGCTGTATCATGTCCTATCTTCATGTCTTGTATTCAGTTTTGTTATTATAGAAGGCTCAAACGAGCGTTTTTCTCAGCTGCAATTCAAATTCTCAGCATGAAAAGCAGAAAAGCATATAACGCTCTTTAAACTAATTTGTACCCTGCTCGGTTGTTATAGCTATGAAACAAGCGCAACAACTTTTTCTTATAATAAATGTCTTCGCGGCTTGTGGTGTGGTAATATGATCTATAGGTAGTCACTTATTGTTAAACGTAGTTTATAACTGATTTTGAAATTAATTCTGCGTGATAGATTTGAAAATAAGTAATGTTATAATTGAATCAAAATTATATTTTCTGCAGAAATCTCGGGCTAATTTGGTTTTGAAAACCATTCAAATAGTGAATTCAGTATGTTTAAATAAAAGGCAGCGCGCCACAAGGGCCTTTTACACATTTTCATAATTTCACAAGAGAAACCAATTTGTCCTCAGAAATCGAATTTTTTAATTTAAAAAAATGAGAAAGTACTTTTGAGATTAATCAGTATTAAATTGAAACTTGAAAATTTTGATTGAAAAATTGTATTAAGTTCTGAGAAAATTTAGCGAGAACTTTTTTTTCTTGCCCGAATAGTACGTTTTCTCAGTTTTTGACGGTCGTTAAAAATTCAATTCGAAATTTAAAAAAAAGTAAGAATCTACTTTCTAATTACTCAGCTGCTGAATCGATACAAAAAAAGGTTGAATAACAAATGGTATTATGATTTGAGAAAACAAAATAAGTTTTTTTGTCGATTGGGTTTTTTTGACATGAAGATTATATTTCACCATAATCTCCATAATCTCATGATTTTAATAATTGTCAATTAAAGAGCGAAATATAAATATTTCGAAAAGAAATTAACAATTTCCAAATGCCCATACTATCACGATTTATTAAATTCAATTTTAAATACTTTCAGAATTTGCGCAGAATATTTAATTATAATTTCAATTTCAATATAATTTGCATCGTTTTTGTGATAAGATGAAAAAGGAAAAGGGTGGCTATGTTCGCCGAAATTCGTTTAGCGTAGCACAAATATTTTCGGTCAGTTCAAACACTTCGTTTGAAAATATGTGCTTTAAATTAGAATCTTTCAAACTTTGAATGCATTAAATATTGCATTTTTTAAATTCCAAAGTTCTAAAAAGACCGTGGCTACGTGTATCAAAATTTTGGTATGAATAGTCGGATTTCTTCGGTGCATGTAGACACTACGGTTTAAACCTTGAATATTTTTATTCCAATTTTAAATTATATTCAAATATATTCACGTTTTCTTAAATTTCTCAAATTTGAACATTTCTCGCTTTTTTTTAAGTTTAAGAATTTTAAATACTTTTTAATTGCAAGTTTTTGATTTTTGATGTATTATTATGGTCCTTTAAAGTCAGTTTGTATTCAAAACAAACATTTTGAATAAATTATCATTTCATCGAACTGGAAGGTATTTTAAGGGCATAGGTACAGTTTTTATGATTTTTTAGGAGTGACAAAAAAGTTTTGACAATCCAATTTTTAATTTGAGACAAAAAGCAAATACTCGATTCCTAGCTATTAATTTGCTGAACCCATACAAATATGTTTGATTCAAAATTTTCCTAAAGGTCCGAGATAATTATAGAAAAAAACTTGCTGCTGTTATAAAAAATTGCAAAATGTTACAATTTATTACAATGTCTATTATAATTTCCCGCGATTTTTAAGACAATAATATCATTTTTTAATGAATAACGTTAATACCCTTATTCGAGGCTACCTCCAAGTACAGAAGATACATTTTTTTATTTGTAAAATAATCTCAATTCCTGATGAAGTAATGCTGAACATGTTATGAATACTAAGGTTAAGAGATCTTTTCTATACAGATTATTACGAAACCTTCGACAGCAAATTTATTTCTTTAAGTGAACTTTTTTAATATCTTTGGTAACTGAACAATTATTTCAACATTGCCAAACTTGTCTTTATTCTTTATATCCTTAATATCTTTTTAAGAAAATTCATTTTTTTATATAATGTTAAAATTCTTTGTCATGGTCTGATAATACAAACAAATTTTATACCGATTGGAAACATAATGTTATTCAAGCCGGTTTCCCAAACCCATATAAATAAGTTATTTTTTGTTTCATTTATTGTTTTGAGTCGCTTCTATAAAATGTTCAAAAACTTTAAATTGCATAAAAACGACTCAAATTAATAAAAATATCCACTTGGAATTTTGACTTTCACAAATTCACGGTGGTGTATTCAGAAAAATATTCCAGGAATTGAAACGAGATTATTTAATCATTATAGTAATTACTACTTCCTCTATGAAGAAGTATATATAATCATAATTTCCTTACGAAAAAGCAAAGTCGAAGAAAACAAATTTACATAGTATACATTCATTTGTAAAAGTGGACTTGTCAGAGGTTATTTGAAGGGTAGAAATGCAAAAGGAGTCAAGCGCCACTTTTCACTTTCTTCAGGAGAGACTAAAAACATGTTGTAAATTCAGCGGGACCATTTAAGAAAAAAATAAGAAAGTGCTTTCGAGATACTTTCATGCTCTATCGAACTAAAAAAAGTTTGCTCACGAAAAGCTATCTAGTTTCGAGAAATTGAATGAAACAGGTCACGTTTCGAGGTTAGATTTTGGGTCCGTATCGACTTTTAACATCTTTCAACATTCATTGCGGAGTCAATTTGCAGTTTAAGAAAAAACTAAAAATTTGAATTCTAGCTATTGAATGGACGAATTGATTTCCAAAAAGTTTGTATAAAAAAAATCATGCAGTTTCGCGAAATTTGAAAATCCAATTATGAGTTCGAAATGGTGTAAAACTGACATTTAAACTTCAAAATAATGACGATAGCAATAATAATTTTGCATATTTCCAAAAAGTGAGAAATTGTGTTTTAGGTTATTCAGTGCTGAACGGAAGGGACCCAATAGTAATTAAAAATAATTAGCCAGTGTCGAGAAAAATGAAATTTGGTTGTTTACTTTGTGGTTAGAAAAGCTTCTCGGACTGTGAACACAAGAACACAAATTTTGAAAAATGATGCCCCAAAAAAATCCTTTGGCAGGCTTGTTTAATAGAATTTATCTGATTTTTGGAGCTAATAAACCCGATTTCGAAAATTTGGCGCTTGACACCTTTTGCATTTCTACCCTTCATTTCAATTTTGTATACAAATCCTTTACTCGATCTGTTTTATTTTATCATTTTAGTAAATAGAGAATTAATGGATTTTAGTAGTCTCACTAGTATCAGACGATCCTGAATTCACTTTTATTTTCCATATAGCTGTACGTGCGTACTTTATATCAAGATTAATGTTGTTTTGTAAGTAATTATTATTGGAACAAGAGTGTATCTTTCAAATAAACATGTGTGGGGGTTAATTATTATTGCCGGAAGCACATCGCGCTTGTGAATCCACGTGAACGATACCGTCTTTACCACTTGCGGAACGACCTCGTTGGCCATAGGCCAAGAGGATAAGGTCAAGCCTTCTACTAACCGGCTGACACGCAGGTAACTCAAGTGAGAACCAGCCAACAACCTCAATACTGAATGTCCTGGTGGTCTTAGGATTTAGGATCTCCTCCACCTCACAATATCTACGATGACATTTTTTTTTATAATACACTCTTTTTACACAGGAAAAGTAATCAACGGAGCCACGAACCCATAAAAAAAGGCTATTCGATTTTTACTGCTTTCGAGAACTATTACAATCCTTAATTCTAAATGTTTCTCTTTTGTAACTCGGAAGAATGCCACCTTCCGCCTTTTTCCTCAAGGCTTGTATAATATTATACATATGAGTGAATCTCAATTCCTCTCTAATTATGAGCATTACGTGCTTTCTATCGTCATATATGTTTTGTCTCTAAACTCTCTACTTTACTTTCTATATGTCACATATTTTCAAGATCACGAACTCATTGTAACAAAAGCTCTCTTGTGTGATCATTTAACTGAGTTTATATCTTCACATAACATGCGACAAGCTAATCTCTTAATTACACATAACGATAATATTTTTATATATAAAACGATAATTTTTTTTATATATCTTCATAAAGTCATCGGTCAATGCCCGCAATTTTTCAGGATCATTAGATTCACGAGAAAACAATATATTTCATAATTCATCATTCATAATTCATAAATCATTTATTATTCCGCTTTCTAAAAGTCATTTCGTCATTCATGTAACAATGTACTTGAGGTGCGGCGATTTAATAATTTGTTTGTATTTTTGGAGTGAAGTTTTGATGCTTCCTATCATGGAGAATAGACATAAGGAGACCAAAGTCCTGTACATTGACTTCACCAAAAACGAGCATTTTTCTGTCGGATGTACAATAACGCATCGAAATGCTAGATCATCTCGAGCGCGGCGCTAGTGTGGTACGCGTAAAGATGGCCGCCGTCATGGTCCGTGTAAATATAACCTCAAGGCTCAAGCATAAATACAAAATTCCTAAATCATTTAAACTCGTCCATTGCAGGATCTCTACAGTTACACACACACACACTTCAAAAAAAGATGTTTCGCGGTGGATAAAATTATTTAAATTATTCAACTCTTGTTTTATGTCAATGACAATTTACCTCTGTAAATCACATATTAGAATCGTGAATAATTCAGAATCTGTCAATGTCAACAAAACAAAAACAGCCGCCGCTCAATACGCGTGCGACACTAGCGCCTGGCACGGGAACGGGAAGTATTTCAAACATTATCATACAACAAAAATTTGCTCATTTTCGGTTACACTACTTTGGTCTCCTTATGTCTATTCTCCATGCTTCCTATAAGCAAATGGGATGAAGATTACTAGGTTTCAGATGGTTCATTAGTAATCATTAGGAGACTACTTCACGACTCTAGTACAGATTTTCACGACTACTTGACGAATAAATTATCATGACTTTTTATTCAGTCGAATGCTATTCTATTCATGAGATACCACCTAGATTAGTTTGTAAATTGCAATCAAATTGTGGTCATCATTTGCAATCAGAGATATATAAATCGTAATTTAAAATCTTAATGCTTACGATTTTAACTTTTAATGACTTACCATTCTACTGCATACAATCGCTATATTTCAATTTAAAATTATTAGATCTTATGTGAAAGTATCAGTTTTTAAAATATGTATATTTTTACGATTTAAAAGATGAAGTATGGAATTTTTTGCTTCCTCATAGAGGAAGCTTTGTAGTTGTTACAATTTCAAATATTCTGAAAATGATATAATTAAACATTTCTCATTTGAAATATGTGTAACACAACGTTTTAAGCAATTGTTCGGATGTCTGTGTGATTGTGTTTGTGTTTTCGTTTTGTGGATTGATGTGTGGATAGATGTATGTGTAGATGTCGATCTTTTTGGGTAACGAGATGCTTGTAGATGTACATAAATTGATATGACGTTTTGGAAATGTATTTTTATAATAAATACTTTTTCCATTAACATAATTGAAAGTTTATGTGAGAATATAAAAAACACCTTGATTCGAGGTGACTCAATTGATCTATAGTATTAATAAAAAATATTCAATGAAAAATCGTTAATACTTCCTCTATGAGAAAGCAAATACTTTTACTTTTCAATCATAAAGAGGAAACAAAGTGTTCATGAAATGAAAAACCTTAAAATTAGAAATACAATTAAAGGGCAACACTCGAGATCGAATTCACAGTGAGTTGTATTATGGACTGCTGCTCATTAATTCTTCTTTACCTTTTTAGCTATGAATAAAAATGTTGTCAATTTATATGCTTCAAATCATTTATTTTTCAACATTAACAATTTTTGAATAGAAAATATTGAACCTTTAATATTTGAATTTGAGGTGCCTCAGTTTTACATGCACTTATAATAATTTAATTGCAAAATTCCGAACCTACTTCTAATTTAAAAAAATTGTATACAAAATTGTACTATTCTCTTTATATCATATTTGAAATTAAATACCATGTGTCAACGTGGTCATATGAAACTGTTTATGGCTTCTCGTTTGATCACCGAAGTTAACAAGTGCTTGGCTCGGTTTCACACGGATGGGGGCCATTATACTGAATGAGGTGTATTTTTACTAGCTTTTGAGCTGACACTCATGAATAAATACTATTAATGCTATGAATACTAATCATAACTCACATAAGCACTGATTATCATACATTGAGAAACAAATTTTTTGGAACCAAAGAAATGCATTTCTTTGATTGTATTCATTTGAGCCAGAAAACCGTTTACCTAATTGTACTGAATATCGTTCAAAGTAACAAACTCGTGCATTGATTCAGAGAAATCATTTTTTTGGGCGCCATTTCTTTGAAATAAAGAAATATTTCTTTGCCTCAGAATATGAGATAATCAACTCAAGGAATTTATATCTTAAAAACTAACAACCTAGTTTCCTTGAATCTTGCTTTCGCATCCAAAGAAATATTTTTTCAGCTCAATAATTTTGAGTCTCTGAATTCAAAAATATTTTAATTGAAATAAGTAGCTCATCGATGCGTGAAACAAATATTTTGATTACTTCGAATCAAAGAAATATTGACATAAATGAAAGCAATATTAATTAAGTGAAAGAGATATTTCTTACGCATAAGGGGATTGATACTGTTGTTCAAATTGAACGTGTCATTAGTTGAATGAAGAAATTTGCTCACTTGAGTAATAATTTATTCACTTGGAAGATATGTTTCTTTTAATAAATATAGTGAAGCGATTTACGTCCAATAAATATTTCCTCCAAGTGAAAAAATATATTTTTGAAATAACTTCATAGAGCATTCGTTCGAAAAAATATTTTGGTAAAATTCCTTATTTGTACCGAGTAGCTCAAAACTATGCCGCCAGGTGCGCAGAGTTTATAGTCTCACGATAGAAATGGATTCTCCAGTCTTTAAGTTAGCCATACATTTTCTCCAAAGATATAATCGGAAATATGTGGTGATTGGTGTTTATCAGTCTTCCTAAGCATTGGTCAGTTGGTCTTGCTTGAAATTCTTTTTCCTACTCCGCGAAATGAAAACAAATATATTATTATAAATTATGATCATTATAATTGCATTGAATTTTTTTTTCAAAGAATGGGCCTGCTTAATTTGTATACTTTGTCTATTTAACATTTTCAAACAATAGGAGAACTTTCTGTTTGAGTAAATTGTTCTTTGAATCAATTAATATTTTCTCAACTCTATTACGTCCTTTTTTAAAACAATATGCCACAGCTTAGAAACAAATAAACATTTCTATCCGTTGAAAAAAATTTCTTTGTGCAATGAAATATTTAGTTGACCAAAAAATACGCTTATTTGAATCAAAGAATCATATATTTGGTTCGAAAAAAACTTTTACTCAGTCCGAGTTACATTTATTTGTATGTAATCATTATTTTCTTGAACTTACACCATACTTCTTTACATTACGGAATTCACCTTTCATATCAAATACTTACTTATTACAGTCAATAACAAATCTGTTTCGCTCAACGAAGATTTTACAAAGTCGAGTAAGTATTTCTATGCTTTAAGCATGGCGTCCCTCAGATTCAAGAAAAAGATTTCTTCAATCTGAAGAAATATTTCTTCAGCCATATTGTTGCATTTATACAGCCATAATGTTGCATTTCTTCTGTTCTAAATTTTGAATGCAACAAATTAGGTCTTGTAAATCTAAAGATTTTAAAAGTTTCGAACTACAAATTTTATTCGATACTTTTTAATAGGAAAATGTATCAAACTTAAGGCAATGGCGATTAGAATATTAAAATTTCAAATATTTTTAGTTTCAAATTCTTGAATTCTGTGAAAGACTTTTAGTTAAATTTTATTCCTTTTTTTGAAATAAATGAGATTTCCAATGTTTCATTCTTTCTTTCAATGTTTCATTTCATAATTCATAATTGTCCCACTTTTTAGAATTATGTGAACCTTGAGGTTTTGATAATGGTTTCACGGTGTACGCAATGTAGTGGTTTTGAAAACAATATATTAAAAATTAATTTATAATTAAGAATTAATTTATAATTAAGAATTAATTTATAATTAAAAATTAATTTATAATTAAAAATTAATTTCTTCTGTAGAACATTTTAGATTTATCCTTTGGTATGTTAACAGTGTTAACACAAATTTTCGAATTTCAACAAACATTTGTATCAGTTTGAGAACATTTTCTGACAGAAAATGCTATAAAACTTAGCTTGCCATTAAAAAAGGAGATTTGAAAAAAGTATAAAAGTTGAAGATAATAAAAAATGTTGCTTACCAATTATGTTGTTGGTTATCCAGTATCGGTCCCGGGCCCCAATGTGGACCACTGCGTGTTTCGCTCTGAAAATGCACGCGAAAGATAAGCTAATGTAATTTAAATGTGAATATATTACTAAGTCCTTACAAATATTAAACTATTCATAAACTAATCATAAATAAAGCATAATTTTATGCAAAGTATTTGTAACGGAATTAAAATGTAAAAAACCTCATATTTTCATATTTTATAAATCTTGATTAACATATCATATAATTTTACACTGATCAGTAAACAATTTGGAAGAATCGTTCGTTTCTCCTGCTTATGACATCAATTATTTGTAAAGAGGGCCTGTGAATAAATTTTCAGTTCTTTGCTATAGTCTTGAATCTTCACTTTTTAGCTCGTCACAGATAGGTATATCTCATTGAAAAAAAAAATTAATTTTATAGAATTTCTTTTGTTTTTAAACTTCAATCATACTTAATTTTATTGTAATTTTTTGTCAAAAATTTCATTATTATTATATTACGAATGTTTATCACAAGTCACAACATTTCTACAAATTGTCTTTTTTACCATTTTTATACAATATTTCATTTCAAAAATAAAAAAATACCAATCATTTTACAGCACTACATATAAAGTTTATACATTTCTATGGAACTCACACATGAAGAAATTTGAAAGGAATTTTTAAAAATGTTTTAAGATCTGATGAGGGAAGCCAGCTGTGTTTCCGAAACGCAATCGATTCGTATTTTTATTTAAATAAAATTTGAATTATTAATCTGGAAGATGTCGTTTTTATTAGGTTCTATCCTAAGTTTCTGAATTATAAATTTTCCCAGACGTAAAACAAGAAATTTTATTCTTCCTATAAATTGATTCTAAAAGAAATATAAATATTTTGGCACAGGTCGAGGTTCGGGCGAAAAACTCTATTTTTTATAACTGTCACATTTCGCAACTATTTATTGCTTAAGAACCTAATTGTTTTACTAAAACTTCATACTTTTTTTAATAATTTGTGATAGCCTCATATTTAAAAAAACGAATAGTAACTGAAATATTAGAGTATTTGTCACTCACCGTAATAACACCTAATATAGTTTAATTATGAGAAACGTGAGAGTTGATCAACTTTTTGAAAATACTTTTTTGTGTATAATAATGCTGAGACTTGTCACAATTTATAATTAAACTTTAACTTCTTACTTGCACTAAACATTGCACAAAATTCGGTTTTATATTCATATCAATTTACGGTAAAAACAATAGTGATCTGCATTTACATTGTGCTGAAAATTTGGAAAAAGTTTAAAATATTTAAAGACACGTCTGTATGACGCACTTGATGTTTTATTTTGTGTTTATTAGTGCAATTTTTTTCATTTTTAACTTGAAATGTAACAGAGAACAGGGTTTTGGTGCCATGGCTGAAGTTAAATTAATAAAATTTCATTTAAAATATAGCAAAACTTAATTGGGCCAGACAGACGTCCCTTTATATGTTTTGAACCATTTAGAAAAATGTCGGTACAATATATTCATTTTTAAAATTATGAGCCTGCCGAATATAATAAAATATAACTACTGTTCATGTGACGGACTGGCAAGTGTCCTCCAATTATGAACTGTTTAATTAAGAATGCATCACGTCTGAAACTGGTTAAGTTTTAATTTTTTCCTTGACCGTAATTTTATAGGTATTAACGAAATATTATAAATGTATTCATCATGAGTAAATAAAAAAACTGTTATTACTGTCAAGAACTATTTTTTCACTTCAACGCATCTTCAAACTATACATTATACAGTTTAGTAAACTATTACGGTTCTGCAACGAAATCATTATTCTTCGACATAAATGTTAAAACTTCCCAGACATCTTCTTTGTAGTGTATATCTCTCTTTGTAATTGCACATTTCTTGTTAGTTTGAGCCAATAAAATTTGAACAACGGTTGAACAACAATCCCAAAGTGTCAAATTTTGATCCACAAGCGAATGAAATCGTTGCACAATGGAAAAACAATTGACATTTACGTAGAAAGGTGAGAATGTATGTAATTGTAATTTTTAGTGCAGTAATTATGTAGTCTTTAAATGTTTTTCCATTGTGCAATGCTTTGATCCACTTTGGGAGCAAAATTTGTGGCAACAAAAACTTATGTTGATTCAACGACTCAACGAAATAATTTGTTCAGTATACACACAGCATTACCAAGTAGTTCCTCTTCATAATTACACATACATGAAAGGAGAGCATATAATTTGTGTTATTTTGACAACCATTTCAGTGAAGATTTTTATCATAAGAGCCTGTTATCCTAAAATCTGCTACGCTTTCTGATGACGCTTTCTGGGACATCCATCTCAGCATCAGTAACTTCGTTGAGCATCCGGAGGAGACCTGACTTTTTCCCTTCATTAACCTCGTCTCGTCACCTCTATGCCTGATCGATGATAGAATCGCATTCAAGGTCAGATTAAGGTGTTTTATTTACAAGCTAGTATTACTAGAGTAGAGCAGGGCAGGTCACCGGACGCGGGACGCGACTGCCAGACTGCAACCATTGAGGACATCTGCGATTCTGCGAATTTTCTCGTCCCGTACTCCCGTTGAATCGATCAGGAATCAGGATGAACGGGCGTGAGTAGTGTGAGCGTACGGCTTAGATCTTAGATGACGAAAGAAAATCATGTATGGAGACGCCTTGGGCTTCGAGGCAACCTTGCTCTCGTGCATGGGCAAGAACGCTCGCTAGTCGCTAAAAGTTCCAGGCGAGACCTGTGCCTGGTGCAAGCAAAGGAGTCGGTCAAGTAACTGTACATCGCGGCCTCTGGACGACATCTTCAGCGTGGCCTGAGATTCCCCTTTTCTCATTTCCACCAAAGGCATTCTAGCCAGACATTTCCCTCCCTCTCCCCTTTCCTCCGTTCCGTATTACGACATAATTAATTAAAAACAGGACTTGCTAGACTAGACTTGCAATTAGTCTTGCCATTTGCATTGTATGAACCTTAATGACACTAGTAGAGAACATTTCCCTGCTTGATTAAGAAAATTGTAGCAAATTTCTATGACAGTCTGACTAAGAAATTATTGCTTATTTATTTGAAGAAAAGAAGAAAAAGTTGAAATTAAAGAAATTGGGTCTTCCTCAAAATGTAATTGGAGATAAGAGAATGATAACTGGATGAAGAACAAAAATGAAATTTAAAAGGTTGAATATAAACAAATTTCCATGGTAGACTTTGAAATACATATAAAATTCTGAAATAATGACAGAAGCATGTTCTTTGTGTTTGAGACAGTGAGAGGTAAGTACGTTAAATTAATCAAATTATTAAGGACTTTCATTATTATTACTATACCATTAATGACTAATAATTAAATTTGTATAGTTATTCAATTATTTTTCTCCGAATAATCAGTGAAAACTGGTGTCTCTAATCTAATTGGTGTTTTATGAAATCCTTTTTTTTATTTTCTCAAACCTTGAGTTTACAAACCCTCTCTTTTCGTGAGAAAGTGTTCGCTACGGAGGTTTTTATGCAAAAAATTTGATTTTTAAGAGTTTTTCAATTCAAATTTCTACAATAACATCCTTAAGTATGCTATTTTATGATAAAGTTGAGATTAAAAAGTTGAATTTATCACTAATTTTTTTTCGCTTGAAACTTGTCACTCGGGGATTTTAAGGGTCGCTGATTATGAATATGCAGATACATTTAAAAATCCAAAATCGCGGATGCAATGTGGCGGACGATTATTCGAAATTCAAACGGATTTGCTTGAATATTGGCAGTTGGTATAGTACAAATACTCCACCCCTAGACAAAAACACACCCCCCGCTCTAAGGGCGTTTTAAGGGTTTCAGACCATATTTTCTCAAGAACGTGAAATGATGGGAAGTTTTTGAATCCAGATTCGTGTTCAGCACGAAAAATCCATTCGGAAACATTAGGTGCGATCTTATTCACATCAAAAAAATTAAAATTTGCAGGGCACCGAAATTGTTAATTCGATTTGCAGTTGCTACCGTAAACTGATTTTCAAAATATGTGAAATTTTTACCTAAAAATTCTTGAATAATTAACTCGGAATTGGCTATCTTTTTTAGATAAAAGCTTTTTTGACCTAAGTTTAGCAATACTTCCAGATATGTCCATGTTCAGCAGCGCACGAGCGTTACTATACTTGGTGGCTGCCAACCAGCTCCCTTTTTGCTAGGCGCCCAAGCATTTGTTTATGCTTTCATCTAAAATAACAGAATTTTGTGATACAGTGCACCCACCATTTTTCAGTTAATATCATTTCGATTTTAGGAACAACCAATATCAATCCCATAAATCCAGTAATAAATCTCTAATGTGAAGAAAATTATTTTAAATATACATATACGTAAGTTTAAAGACATATTTCAAATGTCACCTATTTCATAACATTTTTGAGTTGCATATGAAATATTTTATTTTATATATGTTCATGTTTTTTACTGAAAAATATCTCAACTATAATTAAGATATTATAGAACTTTATTGTTCAGTTTTTTTTCTACATAAAAATTGAAATTTGTGCACATAACGCTCACTTCAAAGGTTGAAAGTGTCATTTAAAAATTTTTATTTCGATTACATAAAATACGTTTACGTATTAATTAATTGAAACTGTACAACCTGATTGCGAAACTGCATATCATCTTACTGTAGATAGTCATTTAATATTCAAGGACCCTATTAATCGCGTAAATTCTGATTTACGTGCAGTTTAAAACAAGTGTAATTCAACAACCTTAAGAAATATATATATACATATACGTAATTAAAAAAAAGGGTTGACCAACCACCGCAGGGTCCCACTGAGAGCAACTGCCATCTAAAAAATGTCACCAGCTCCCAGTAGAACCGCGGTAAATTACACTTATATATATATTGATTTATTTTCGAGGATAATGTCTATTTATAATTATGGTTCTTTTTTTACTTTATATATGCGTACTTCTCTGCGCTCCTTCACTAAGATTGACAGTTTTCTGTAAAAGTGTTCCGTTTTTGTTTTCAGATAGGAGAATAGATGCAGAGGGAATCAGAGCTACAAGAATAGAAAGGGACATAGACGGTAAGCGACGAAAATTTGAATAGCTTTTCAGCGTGTTCACCTTTGCACGCTATAATTTTCGCGATTATAGTCTACTTATCGCCAGACTCACAAATACACACTCACATACTAATAACTGCGCTCGAAAAACAAAAGCATACTTTCATGACATTGTCTGGAAAATGTTATGTTGTAAAAATCTACTTTTCTATACTTCTATTCGAGCGCAGTTCTTTATTTAATTTCTTTCTTTTCTACTTTCATGAGCTTAGCACATTTTTTTCTGATTCCTGAGCACAAACTTTTGACTCGAATTTTCGAAAACATTTTTTAATCAGATTCAATCATAAATAAAGTTAATTTAATAACAAATCTCCGAGTCGAATTGAATGCGTTAAGTATAAAGTCTCACAATTTTCTTTCGTTTTTTTTTCTGTCAATTCTTTTCTATGAATTTCAGTATAATATCAGCAAAAAGTACTCAGAAACCTGGTTTAGCAGTTGACAAAAAACTTTCTTACCTTGCGGCAAGCACTGTAACAGTTTCAGTATTTACATAATATGTATGAAAATGTGTGTCCAGAATTTGAAAGTCTGACTTTCATCAATTTATTGATAGCCTTTTACGAGATAATTTGTAAAGCTAATGTATTTTAATTATTTGCATATCCTTTTTCTAATTATTTGAAATAAGTTGGATGGAAAAATAACATCTCTTAATTGGTTTTTGAGTACTCTAATTATAGTACTTACACACATATGTATATAACTCTGTTCTTTAAATCGGTTTGCCAATCTTTCGACTTACTTCACATCTTAAATGCTTGCGCGTGTTGACGCGATGTGCGGCCGTGTAATAAAAAAAAAATATTGAATCAAAGCTCTTTGCCAATTTGTACCTGAAGCCGGATGTCCGTTTCTCCTGCGGCCTTGCCTCTCGATCGCATTGCTTTACTTTTATTGAATACCTGTTCTCGTACATGACAAGTATATACAACCCGGAAATGAAATAGGCATATGGCAACTTAATACTATACAATATTTATACAAATATATACATATACATATATTATGTAATATATATCCTTGTCATTACTTATGTACAGTTTCTTCTTCCTGTAAGTTTAGATTCTCTTTGAATTCAAACTCCGAACATTTATTAAAAATGAGTAATTTTTCGTCTTCTGTTCCGTTTCAATAAAACTTAACGAGAATGTAACAACTGCATAATCATCTGCAAATTCATCTGAAGCTTCTATTTCTGCCACGTGAACTAGTGAAATGTTACGAGTTTCAAAAATACGTAATGCTTATTTGATTTTTGAACTCGTAAATTTTATCAGGATGCATATATATCTCTTTGTCTGTTGTCTTTCTCTCTCACTTGCGCTTCTAAATCTATTGCACTATTTTCCTGGTGCATGCCTAAATTCTCTGTAGGTAATTTCAAAGATTTTTCATATTTCAGCCACAATTCTAAAATAATTTTTGTTTGATGTAGGTATCGTAGAACATTTTTGTTCCTAAAGTAACTCTGTATTGATATAAATTGAAAAAACTCGACAACATGATTTTTTTGGAAAATTTAAACCTTATAAGTTATAATGTTCCTAAATTTTACCGTGGATTCTTCTTACAATTTTTAGTGCAGAACACAGGTGTCACTTATATTCTAAGCAGAGAAAGATATTCAAAAATCTAGAAAGTTTCCCTTTATATGATATGAAAATACAATTTAAAAAGTTTCTATTCGAAGGTATTTTGGTACATAATTTTAACAAAATAATCCTCAAACAAGACCTTAACAAAACTGTGCCTCAAATTGAAAAAGTCTTTGGAATTACCATTATTAATAAGCTCTATATATTGTTAGTAAGTTTTATCGACAAAGTGCGAGAAATCTATGCGTATGAGGCAGGGTTGTCGGGACAGGGATTCGAAGCTTCGAAGTAAGAAAGCTCGTCTACTAAGACGTCTCTCTCTTTTTTTCTGTTTCTGTTACTGTTCCCGCCTGCTCCCCGCCTTCAACTCTTCTCAACAACTGGATGCCGTCTGCCTCCAACGTCCGTCCGCTACTCCGTCTCTCCGACGACATACGTGATTTTCAATCTGAAACTTGTAAATATCTATGAACGACACGCTAATACTCGACTACAAACGAATCGCATCTTCTGACATGACTACGACAATGACGGACATGTATTTTTTTTCATACGGATTTGGTCCTGGAATAAAATAAAACTATCCTCTTGAACAAACATCGATAAAACAATTCTTCTACATTGGGTGGGAATTTTTTCTTTTTTCATTTATCTATTATATTTTTAAACGACTTTCTTGAATTCTCATTGCATATAATTTCCTACTTTCGCTTTTATTCACTTCTCTGTTTACCAAAAAAGGAGTGACCACAGTTCTCCTCGTTCCCGCCCGCCCTGGAAAATCTGCCCCTCCGTTAGGTCTTTTGACGAAGACTGCAAGAACTTTCGTACAAGATGGTGCTAGTACCGAATACGCAACTCAGGTTCTTGGTACGACGTTAGACAATGGTCGCCTTTACGCGAGGATTTTGTCAACCTCAAGTAGGGTTTTCTACGATAGAGAACCTTCTCCAGACCCTTCGAGTGCATTTGTGGTGTATCCCTCTCGCGACCCGCAGGAAGATTCACAATATAAAGTGGAGTTAGAGAATGCACCCATCAGTGTCATTGAAAGAATTGAAACTTCAGCAAGCGAGTCTTCTGCAACGGAAGTAAAGTCGGAGGAGAAAAATGGCCTGAGTGAAAATGATGTCTATGAAAATCATTATTTGAATAGTGACACTCAAACATTTAAACCAGCTAAGGTACGACCAGCTGAGGACTTGCCAACGTATACAGTGAAACAGGAATACGTGTCTCGACTTGCTTTTGATTTCCCTGAAGATGAAGAAGAAGAAGCCAAGAATTTCCGACCTAGAGTTCCAAAGATTTTCAAAACACCCCCAGAGGTAGTCACAAAAAAACCAGACCCTAAATCTTTGGCAACTGTTACTTATCACGGTTTCGCAGATTTTACGACGACCGTAGGGGAAACAGTCATCGTTTTTTCACCAAGTACTTCTCCGGCTCCAATCGGCCGACCCGCAACTACAATCAAGGGAGATGCCACTTTACGACCAGATGATGGAATTGCAGTTCTCAAAATCAAACCCACCAACGTTGTTGTTGGCCAGAAAAAATCAGATCTACCTAGTATGCGAAATCGTCCTCAGGGTGAAAGATATCCACCACGAAATTTAGGGACAAAGAATGATGATGACGTCCTAAACTTACAGCCTAGTGTCATCAATGATTTAGAATCCGTAACAGCTGTCGAATCAACAGCACCTCTTCTACTTGATATTAAAACTGATTCACTACAAGCCACTGGTTTATTGACGGTCATTGATTCCACAACATCTCTAGATGGAACCACAACTCACTACAAAAGTTTGATTTATGGAACCTACGTTGGAACAAACTATGCACAAGTTATTCACACCTCATCCAACGTTTACTACTTCCCTGATGAATCCAGTGCTGCTTCAGAAGATAGTACGCCTAGAGATTACACAACAGCAGAAGCTGATACTGAAGAATACGCATCAACAACTGAAGATGGTTTGACTACTCTCATTCAAGAGACGACTGAAAATGCTCCAACGACTCCTAGATTTAGATTAAGAGGTTCTGCGAAACTCAGACCTAAGCTTCGACCGAATTTAACCGTTGTACCCAAAAAACCTAATACGTCAGATGATGACACTTCAAATGCTATCGTTCCTTTAGATCCCCAGGGAAGAAGTATCAAGGGTGGTGCACAAAGGAATCAATTAGGTTCTGGCAAAAATCAAAGTTCAAGACCTTTGAATGATAAAGTTTCATTGTCAACAAGATTATTACCGTCAACCATTTTTAAGACCTTTACTTATTTCACAACGTTTTTCATTCCTGGCAAAAATGACCAAACCACTGCTTCCGTTAAAACTCGTGAAGCTGTGTCCTCTGAAGTTACCTACTTGACCGAATTGATATTACCAACTGCGACTCAGATTGATTCAAGTCCTTCAGCAACTCTGATTACGCCTCAAATTAAGAAGAAGCCTGTGCCTACCCCAATTATAGAAAGCTCTTCCGTTCCCAAAAATGAAGACCAAGAAATAGAATTAATATTTAAAACCTTATACACAACCTATACTTATCTAACTACATTCTTCCAAGAAAATACCTCGAGTGTATCAAGCCGCGAGGTAGTGGAGACAAACGTAATTACTCAAACATTAGGACCAAATGGTGCATCAGTAGACATCAGTGGTCTTTTTGACGATTCTGAATCGATTTTAATTGCTCCAACGAGAGTTGCTCCAGGAATTTTATCAACAAAGCTGAAGAAGGATCAGAAACTAAATACTGACACTCCTATTTCTTCAACTTTGATTGAAACCACTGAAGATACACTCACAACATTAGTAGATGATTCAACTACTGAAGAAGTTGATGATGAGATAACGCAATTGGAACCTAGTGAGATTCTAGCTTCAAGCACAAAAATATATGATCAAGTTGAGAAAACGTATTACACGACGTATACATACTTCACAACAATCTTCGTCGAAGATGAAACTGAGATAGAAACCCGAACCGAGGTCTTCACAAATGTCGTTACTGAAAGTATTCAACCAACTTCAGTTAGCGCTGTATCAGCAAGTTCCAAAGCAGCAGAGACACCAAAACAGTCACCACCCCCAGAAATTTTAGCTTATTTAGAAGCTCTCAAAAGACAAAAATCTCAAGAAGAAGCCCTTAAGTTAGCGAAGAAAGTGCAAGAAGAAGCTGTAGAAACTACAGAGGAAAATAATTATTACGTGACAACAGATGAGGTTACCGACTTCGACACAAATTTACCTACGAACTTTGATCGCAGAACAACGACAGAAAAAATGAATGTGAGACCAAACGCTCGAATTGATGGAGAAGTCTTAGGTTCGATGATCACCGATGTAGTATCATCTTCCAGTTCTGGAGGAGAAACGGTATTAGATGCAGCCGACAAGAAAAATATTGTTCCAGAAGATCAGGAAATTTCTGAATCAAATCACCATGATGTTGAGCCTGTTCCTACCTTATTATTGCAAACTAGTTATACAACATTCACTTACTTCACAACCATGTACAAGGGTGATGCATCAAATGTTGTCAGTCGTCTAGAAACAGTCACAAACGTCGCTACAGAAACAATTCAACCGACTCTTGCACTCCGAGCAGAAAGCAGCACTTTGCCTGTTACTTATTTCACAACCTTTACTTACTGGACTACATTCTACAAGGGTGGTGACACAATCACAACTAGTCGTGAAGAAACTGTCAGCAACGTTGTTGAACCTGGAATTGAGCCTACATCAACTTTGGAACTTGGATCAGTGATGACATACAGGCCTGATGTAGTAGCTACTCCTATTCATGAAGAGTCTGAAAAAGAAAAGGAACTAAAGATTACTGCTGATAATGAGGTAGCTTCATTTAAACCCGTGTTATATGAGAAGCCAGTTACTAAAGAAATAGACAATACATGGAACGGAATTGAGACTGTGAACGCTAGTCCTGTTGAACCCTTAGCTTCAACAATTCCTCCAGATCCAACAACTTTTTATACTACTTACACCTATTTCACTACATCTTATGTCGGAGACTCTACTATTTTGAAAAGCAGATTGGAAACTGTCACAAGCGTCTACAACCCTGATGAATCTGGAAATAAGGCTACTGGACGTGCGATAGGAGGAGCTTTGCCAACGAGACAGATTTTAGATACAAATGAAAAGTCTTTGAATGAAATTGCACCCTCCAAAGCAAAGGAGGTAGCTGAAACGGGTTTAATATCGACTGTGAGGTCGAGTCAAGTCGTAGATGATACAACAACCCATTATATGACAGATGTGTATGGAACTTATATTGATGGTCTCTACGCTCAAGTTGTAAAGAGTTCAACGAAACTGGAAACACCAGTCTTGCCAACTTCTGCATCAGCTACGCCTTCCTTGCCTACTGGTGTCTTATCATTGAACAAAGGAAGCATAATAGATGCAGATAAAATTTCTACTGTTTATTTCACCACTAAGCAAATTGGTACCTTAATCGATGGTCTTTATGCCAAAGTTATCGAAAGCATATCTAGCACGAAGATCGACGAAGCAAAACTAGCAACACATTCTTCAGTTCGTGGACATCGTACAGGTTTAGTGAGACTGATCCAAGGAAATATTGTTGCCAATGATACCTCAATATTTTATGAATCGAAGGTTATTGGTACCAGTATTGATGGAAGATATGCTCAAATTATCGAAAGTACATCTAGTTACTTGACAAATCCTAGCTCAACTCATAAATTGGCTCCTACTGCAACTTTTAAACCTGATCATGCAACAGGAGTAACCGACATTTCTCCTTCGCCAGCTGTGATTCAATCCTCTTTATCAGAAGATCCCACTCCCAATAACGAAGATGAATTAGAGGAAGATGAAGAGGAAAACGAAGAAGAAGAGGAGGACGAAGATGGTCAGAAAAATACTAAAAAATCTAGGTTGACCTTCTCCAGTAGAAAGAGAACCTTCACTCCTGTAATAAGACCATTTGCATCTAGAAACAGACCCACTTTCGCTCCTAAACGGAAAATTGCCCAAGGTGCTACAACAATTACGCGATCGGATGTTACCCCTACAGTCACTGCAACATTGGCAGGAAAAGGGAACAGGTATGCTTCTTCAAGAGGAAGGGTGACTTCGCCGATTGGTCCTTACTCATCAACTTTATCTCCGTCAAGTTCTAGAAGATTTTCTGGCAGAAGAGTATCAGCAACAGCAAGTTCTGCTTTCACTTCTGGAGCTCCATTAGGAAGTACAAGAGGCAGAGCTCAAGTTAGAATAACGCCTTCATCAGCCTTTTCTGGAAGTAGAAGAGGACCATCGTCCATAAGAGGTTCTTCAGCCAGACCAGCGTCTCGCATTGCATCTAGTTCAGTCTACCCTGGAGCTTCCAGTAGATACAACAGGCCCGCAATTAGACCATCTTCGACATTAGCCAAGGTGTCATCAACTGTTCGTCAAGAGGATCAGGAAGACAATGCGAATGAATTTACTGCAACAACTATAGTGACGGAGGAAACTCCTTACACAGTTACTGATGAAGACGTGACAGTTACACCTGCTTTGCAGACAACTACCGAATCTCCAAGAAGATCAACAAATCCTCTGCTGAGATTCCGCAGTAGACCTCTTTTAGGAAGTGGACCCTCTAGAGCAAATGTAACTCCGCGAACAACAACAAGTTCAACTCCAAAGAGGGCTAATAATTTAACGAGACAAAATGGGGTTGTTAGTCGCACTAGAGCAAATCTCAAACAAACCACTCCTCTACCTTCCACTAAACCAAGACCAGCTCAAACTGGCCTGTTTCCACGAAGAGGACTTTTTGGCAAGGCACCTGAACCTGAAGGAGTCACTGAAAGCGTAACCCAGGATTTCGAAGCTGATAATGCAGATAATTTGGAAGATGATCCTGTAGAGGAAATTTCTGATAACGACTATGAGGGTTCAGAGCATGAGGAGATTCCTCCAGCACGTAATACCTCTCGGACAGCTAAGTCTTATAAAAGACCTGTTCAAATCAGACCATTCAATGGATATGGAAGAGCTCGAAGAACTCGTCGTCAAGCAAGCCAATTGAGATCATACAGCAATCGCTTTCGTAGACCAACGTCTCAATCACAAGCTAAACTAGAAGAAAGGTTGGATTCAGATGTGGCATCAAGTGACGAAGACATTAGCAAAACTGCATCAAAATACTCGAAGTACGGAACCCGTGGGAGATCACTCAATTCTCCAAGACCTAGTTCAAACTCCAACAAGCCTGTTACAAGTGCTCAAAAATCATCAGGGGAATCGAGCGAAGTCCCTAATCTTCGCACAAGAACAAAGCCCTCATCAAACCGCAGTAATTCACCTCGCGTAAAACCTTCGCCTGCATCGGGATCTTCACGGCAGTTTACTTTAAGAGAAAAGGATGTTTCAAATAGACCAAGCTATAAAAGGCCTAATACATCATCAACTAGACCTAGAACCAGTTCCAGATTGAGGAGTGGATCTACTAGAGACTCTTCAAGAAGGCTTTCTAATTCGCGAACTTCGTCTCGACCTGGAAGTAGTCGCAACAGTAACAGAAGATTACCGTCTAGATCAAGAGGTGGTTCTCATGAAGATTTCAGAGAAGCAGGATTCGTTTATCCTGACACTGATGGAACTATCACTGTGACTCACTACGTGCCTGTTGAAGTAACAGTACCTGTTGTTAATAATGGAATAACCGAAAAGCGAAACATCGTCACAGCACAACCTAGTACTCAGGTACTGGCTCCAGAATTGTACAGTACTGTCCTCGGAGGAGATGGGAATCCGCTTGTTGTAATAGCAAGTCAAATGACATCAACCAATCAACAGGGTCAAGTTGAAGTAACCCGATTCTTATTGCATGAGAAGCCCACATCACGAGTCTCTTATACTTTAACTACTTTGGGCGGTCGCAGAGCGTCTCAGTCCGTCATTATACCTTCAACCATTTATTCAGTAGAAAACGTTGTATCTACCGTTCAACCTTCCCTTCCCGGTGCAAACTCCCCATTGGCAAACATTCTATTGTCACAATTACTTCTTGGTCAGTTGGGTCAACAAAATGCATTGCTAGGTGGAATGCCTTCACAGGCTACACCGACCACGCGGTTTGATACACGCACTACATCTTATGTAACAACCATCACTAATCTTCAAAGTACTATTATTCCTTTAACATTCCGTGGAAAGGAAATCTTGACTACGATCGTAGATTCTTCCACTGCTGTTGTCACTGCGACAGAATATATTACTGATACAGTTGTAGTGACGCCAACTGCTGCAATACCAGCAGCGAACCTTAATTCATTGTTATACCTTCTGCAACAACCTGGTTCACAGCAACAGCCAAATCCTTTGTTGGATCCGCTTTTTGCAGCAGCTCCATTAGCTTCGCAGAGCAATACATTACCAGGAGAGGTTGAGCGTAGAAATCAACCAGTTGATTTTGACTACAAGCCCGACAACTATGATGATTCAATTGAAGAAGAGACAGAATCGCCTTCAAGATCACGAGTTCGAAACAAAGGTGCTAGCAAAGCCGCTGATAAAAAGGAGGCAGTTGCGGCAGCTGCACCTCAATCAAGTGTTATAACTCTCTTTGTTTCCGGTCGAAGGCCAGGAGAGTTCAGTACCGTTCTAAGTACTGTGAAGATTGGAGAAGAGAATAGTGCGCCAACAAGAAGAAGAAGAGATGTAGATGTACAAGCAACTGCATCCCTACACTCATCTTTGCCGTTTGCATCAGAATCAGAAGGGTACATTTTATCAGGAAGCGAAGAGCCAGCTGATCATACGCCAACTCAGAGTCTCGAGAGTGTAGTGGGTGACGTCGGACGGCACATTTCCACGTCCATATATACCTAACCCTACCTTGTGTAGCCATACATCATTTCCCTTTCATCCTCAAATTCATCATAAGCATTTCCTCTTCGCTCAATCATCGATGATGAACTTGTGTACAATTAATCTTCCCCTATAAGTAATCCACTACCCGAATGAATATTGCTCGAATATGGGCATAAACTATTTAAAGTAATATGAAGGCGCCAAAGTTTAAAAAAAATAGAAACGTATCCTCCTTTCAACAATTTTCAATGAAGAGAGCGATCAGAATAGTCAACATTAATACGGAAGTTCATTGTGCTGAATCCGTGATTCTCAATATTTCTTTCTCAAAACATCTTGCAAATAAGTTTAGTAGATGATCTGCCTAGCTCCTTTCCTATCCTTTCTGTCTATATTTACTCTTTCTTTCTCTCGAGTCTTATTTCGCTCTTTTCCCGAGTTCCTGTCCATGCGTCATCCCACGTATACCTCACTAACGGCCTTGAGCTATTGTAACCATTATTATTTCCACCGCCGCACGCGCGCCCACATGACGTACTAGCTCTCAGACACAATACAAATTTTATGCCATCGATATTAAACACCAAAACAATGTTGTCTGCCTTCGCGACTTCGCAAATCTTATATCATGACAAATTGCTTCAG
Source organism: Andricus quercusramuli (assembly GCA_932178445.1). Classification (NCBI taxonomy): domain Eukaryota; kingdom Metazoa; phylum Arthropoda; class Insecta; order Hymenoptera; family Cynipidae; genus Andricus; species Andricus quercusramuli. The sequence goes on along the minus strand of CAKNXH010000041.1, from coordinate 1,065,640 downwards.
CCTCTTTGAACAAAGAGTGCCACGATTATATCGCGATACACCTAATATTCATATCAACATGAGGAAAACGGAAAAATGCCTTTTCAGATGAATACCAAGTTTCACTGGATGAGGCTGAGAGGCAGAGGAAGTTTAACTACCGGGAACAAAGTAAGTTCTCGCCAGAGAAGTATGTTGATGACATAGATGACTCACTTGCTGTAAGGGAACAAAATTATGACTATGACACGATGAAAGAAAAACAACCAAAAAGAGTACGTGTTCGGGTTCCTGTTGTGCGAAGCAGAAACGGAAAGCAACATGCTCGAACTGTTGTTAGACGCAGACCCTTGGTACCTTACACGAAAAGTTTAGAACCAATCGAAGTTAGTGAACTTAGTTCACATACTCCAAGAAGAATTGTCGTTACTCGCGTACGTACTTTAGGGCCCCTTCAATCTTCTGCATACGTTAACGAATTGCCAAATGTAGACTTCCTATCATCAGATTCAGGGAAACACAAAGTAACAATTACTCGCAGAAGAAAAATTAGACCCAGTGCAGCATCGACTTTCCACAGAGAAAGAGTTACCCGAAAGAAACTTGTTTCAGTAAGACCAATTCCACAGCCTTCACCAACCTTGGCTATTATTACGACCGGATTCTTCACAGCCCCATCTGATGATGAAGATGAAGAATATCCTGAAAGTGAAGAAATATCAAATATAGAAGACCCTAATTTGTTTACCCCCAAATTACAAGAAACTCCAAATACGATTGAAAATAAACCATCACATGAGGGTGATAATTCGGATCTAGATGATAAATTGAAAGAAGATACATCTGCTGTAGTTGCGCCAGTCATAATAACCGATAACTTTTTCTTCCCTGCTGCACAAGATGATGAGGATGATGAAGCCGATGTGGCAGATGAGGAAGATATAAGTAGAATTGAAACTACTCCTGCCCAAACTGATGAAAGTTTGCTGACGAAAATGGAAGATATATCTACTGCAGAGAAACCTGAAGACCTAGAATCTGATACAAAAGAAATTCTTACGACAGAACAACTGCCTGAGAAAACAAATGAAACTATTTCAGAAAAACCTTTACCAGTTGATGTATTTACAACAACTGAATCTTCTTACGGTGATTTTAACACATCTGAATCTGATACAACAACGTATGATGATCTCAACACCACGTCTGCTCCTATCGAAATTAACGACACTCTTCTTGAAAAATCTAACGCCACAAGCAATGATTTCACTAAAGAGCCTGACGAAAAATCATTTTCTGAGATTCCTCTTGCTGAATCCACGAGTACCGAACAACCTGAACCTGGCAGTACCCCGCCACAATTTGATACTGAAACCATTCCTTCGATCACTAGTGATGAGTCTACCACTCCACTTGATTCGACTACCACTGATCATTCTCTCGAAGATTCTGATGATAGTTTAACAGTCAAGCCCTTAGAAAGATATCCTGATATAATATCATCTGATGAGGTCAAAGAGTTACCTGATCTTCAACCTTCTACGCTCTCTGATAGTGATTACTTCACAAACTTCGATGACTCTGACATACCCAGTGTCATACCCTTGGACACTGAATCCTCTTACGTTTTAGAAAGCAATAAAATCAAGACGGCTCTGAAAATGTCGAGTCTTGAGGGCTCCGCTCCAGTTCCACAATTAACAACAACCCTCACATCGCCAACTCCAGAAGATATTGAAGCTGGACTGTCTGATGACTTGTACTTGTCTCTCTCTCGGCCCGATTTTCCACCAATTTTAGCATCTAAGCCACCATTTGATTCGGTATTACCATCGTCATCACTTTCTGGTCCGGTGGTTCCAACACCAGAATTGAAAACTAGTATCTATTACACCGAGACGATTGTTATATCAACAAGACTGAGAACATACACATATGTTGTGACGAAATTTAACGGACTGGAGACCGAAGTGACCTCGTCTACTACCATTAGACCGAGAGTCACGACGCTAACTTTGACAGTACCTATAACAGTGACAGTGACTCCTTCCGCGGAATTGACAACCAGCGTCGCGACATCCGACACTAAGCCAGAACTTGTTACTGGTGAGTATTCCTTTCACACTCCCAGATCAACAAAATAGCAACTCACAATTAACTGAATCAACATTTTCTGAAGCTAACATTAAAATATAATATTGCCATCTCTACTCTGGATTTCATTTCTTTTAGATAATTTTGAGAAGTTAAATTGTTTATCTGGGAACACTCTTTATGTCACGATTACATTAAGTTGTTTAGCCCATGAAATGACTGATGAAAAATCGTGATATTGGCAGTTTCCAAAGTTGCTGACAAGTTTTCAAATCTTCTTTACTACCTCTTTTCACTTTTCACTTTTTCTATTTCAGGATTCTTATTTCTATTCAAGTACTAAACTGAAATATGTAAATATCTTTCAAAATTCTTATGTATATAATAGTCTTGTACATACCTTATATTTTTAGAAATATGTTTAACTGGTGTTTAGTTAATTTACAATACACATAGATGTGCTACCAACTTTGGAAGCTTACGATCTCTGATATTTTTCGAACTTACATTCTTCCCTTTAAAATTTAGTTTAAACTTGGAAGCGTATACAATATACATTGTGCATTTCATCCACAAAATGTATGCCAATGAAAAATAAAGTACGTCAAAACAAGTCTGCGCTTCTAGGGTTAATAATGTATTATCAAAACAGTAGATATTTAGATTGCTGTTTTTTCATTTACAATAATATCGATCTTTGCAATTTCTCTAACATATTTTCAACCTGAACAAACTACAGTATGGTAGTAAAAACTTTAAATTAATTACTTCTATTTGTATAAATATTTTTTTAAACCATTATTTCTGTATAAATTGTACATATAAAAGGCAAACCGCTGTATATACTATTTTCAATACTTCAAAATGATTCTTACTAGGTCCTATTCTTACAGTTATTGATCATTCTTCAAGTAAAGTATCAGATTTATTTTCTGTTACAATTTAGCGCACGTCAATGATATGGTTTTTATGTCTTTAGAAAACTATTACTATTTATGAATTATTTTACGTTTTTGATAATAATTAAGGGTCAGATTAATTTAAGGTGGGTAGAATTAATGTTAGAAACCATAGCAGGAAAATATAGAATATAGTTCGCTTAAGTCGATAATGTGGTGGTTTTATAATAAATAAAGATATGAATAACAGAATTCACTGAAAAGGAGGATAAAGATGAAGGGGAAGGGGAAGGACGAAAGTTTAATCTCGCGACGAGAGTCATGTCCAATGGTGTGGAAGTCATCGTGGCAGGACCAACACCAGCTCTTAGGTGGGAGAATTCAAATCCTCAACCAACTCTAACCTTATCGGATACGGTTGTTATGCTTCTCCCGCAAGAAAAGCCCAATGACTTTGTCACTAAAACTTGCACAACAACATTTACCTACCTTAATACAATTACTAAGGATGGTTTTACAATTGTGTCTACTGATCAACAGGTGATTATTTATTAAAAATCTAATTTATATAAAAGTGTTCTAACAAATAAGGAAATTATTATCTTTGTCTTTCATTTTTGGAATCAGAAATAAGTTCTAAATCGAAAATGCACAATTAATTTTATTCAAGGTTATTGCTAATACCGCAACTGAGGAACGTCACAGAAAGCCAGCGTCAGAAGCTGCTGCATACACACTGGAAGCTTCACCCACTTTGCGCACTGAAGTCTTTAAAACAACATACTCTTATTTAATACTGAACACGGATCATCCTGATGAAAATAATGCTCTAGAGAGTAGTTCGAGGGTCATTACAAATACAGTAACTGCTCCTCAATATTACTTGGACATGATACTTGAACCATCGGAAGCACCAAGGCCGGAAACAAACACTTATTTGAGCACGAGAGTTCTAGAAAAGACAATTATGGAAGATGGGCGAACTAGAATGGAAATGATGAGCGAGACCGTGACTCAGGTAAGCATAACTTCTTGTTAACTTCTCTCCTGCACCTCTTCGATAAGCGAAAGGCTTCGTGTCTTCGAGAAGTAGGTGATGACCTTTGCCATTCGTATAGAAAGTGACTGATGTTTATTAGGTATTTACTCGCTTTTCAGCTTATAATAACGGAATCTGCACCACCACCTCCACCTATCAGCGTTGAAACTACCTTGACGGCATTGGATGAAAATGAAAGTCCCACACCAGACATTACCAAGACTTATTACATTACCTACACCTATTTTAACACCTTTTTGGAAAAAGATAGCACTGTCATTAAAACTAACGTCGCTACCTCCACTGACTATGTCTTAGAAAAAGCACCAAAGCTTACTTCCATCAAGTCTGTTCCTGTTAATCAAACTCCTGATCCCATTAAAATATACGCTACTAAGACGTACTTGACGACCTTTACATATTTCACAACACTACTTCAGGTACTTATCCTCAATCTTATTTCCCTAACAAGAAAACCATTTTTCGAAATTATTCGCACTTTTTTAAACTTCAATAATAAAAAAATTCAGGAAGTAAATTATTCTGAAAGCAACATCTCAACTTTCTACACTGATTATGTCAGCAATAAAGTACAATTTTAGCAGAGTGCACTATAAAAATTTAAGAGGCGCTCGAGAATCCAACCAGTAACGATACTTTCTTTCTTCCTGCTCTCAGGCTGGTCTGGACGGGAAAACTGCAACTACAATTTCATCTCGATCTCACATCGTGGAGAATGTTGTCACTGAATCAATTGAGCCAAGTTTACTTGAAGCCGGATACATGAATGCTCTCCTAACAACGGCTCAGCATTCTGATACCGTAAAGAACGTCGTGACTGGATCAACGATTATTTTCTTCGACGATGAAGAGGAAATCGACCCCACATCGAGTAACAATTTACACGATATGGTTGCGACAGCTAGTAATGAAAACATTGTAAAAGTACAAGAAAATGCCCCTGGACCTGCTTCATCAAATAACCCAAGTACTTCAGAATCAGAAGATTCGACATTTTCACCCGAGGAACAAGAGTCTTCTATTCAGGTAAAAAATTTCCCCCCTTTTTTTCATTGTACTGCTAGCTCTAAAATATATAATTATAATTGGATAATTATGACAGGAAGAAAGCGTGCCACCTGAGGCAGAGGACGTTCAAAATAAAAGACCTGCACAAAGCTCAGACCTCCAAGTGAGCAATCTTTTAAGCTTGGGATCTCTTGGAATCAATAGTCTTTCGGCTTTGGGACCAGTAATCACTGCGATGGCGGGTTTACTACAAGGAAAAACAGCTAATCGTAGAAACGATACTGCAGCAGCACCAGTAGTACCCCCAGCATCAACAACTGAATCTCCAGAAACAACAACCCCAAGGTCACCAATTTATATTCCTGTTGCTGAATTTGCTGATGGAGATATAGAAACCGCCGAAAGTCAAAACATTGGTGAGTTATGAGTGATAATTTATGAATGAATTTCATAAGTGTTTTTAAAAAATGTTTTAATTACATACCTATTTTTTACAACAGCACATCTGGTGAATCTGAACCACAACCATATTCCAGAGACACGTCACAAAGTAACAGCCAGTCTTGCTGATGGAATCCCAATATCTCCTGGAGAAGTAATAACAGCAAACAGTGATGTGATCATCGGAAAACCAGGAAAACTGGGACCTAGACCACCACAAACATTTGGGAAGGAAGATCAGAATATTGGCATGAAACCTCCACCTGTTTCGGTTCCTAATATCCCAGTACATCCTGTTCTTGAAGTCATTGAAGATAACCGAGATGATTCAAGACACAGAGATATCTCCCAATTCAGTAATGATCAACTTGAAATAATTCCAGCGCATCAGATTTATGAACAGCACATCAATGGTCCAAGTAGGCATCCTTTAAATCCTCCAAAAAGACCACAAGGTTATCCCCTACAACCACCAGCGCCCCCTAAAAAAATTAGCTCAAAACACGACATTTTGGAGAATGATCCTTTGTTACGACCACCTAACAGAGCTAATACAGAAAAATATCCACACCAGCATGGAGAAGGTCAAGTTGACAAGCCTAAATTACCATGGAGTTCGAAGAATCCTCCGAATACTCCTCTGCCCAGTAATGAGGTACAGTTAAATAATGCAAGATAAAATTAAGAAATTTAAGAATTCTTTATTAATTTCTTTCTTTATAGATGAAAACATCCCTGAAAAATAAACACTGGTTCGACGATCAAAATGTTCATAACTGGTCTCAAAATAAGCAACCAAATTTAGGAGCCTCTGAATTTGCACAAGAATCTGAGTCAAGACCCACTTTAACTGAGCCAATAGTTCACCAAGTGCCGCACGTAATCGACAGAGGAACAGGTCAACCGTTACTCGTTAATATTCAACCAAGTCAAGTAGCAAATGTTGTTATTCCTCAAGGCGGTACACAAGCCCTGATTTTCGGTGACAACAATGAACCCCATATTAGTGGACAATATTTTGACGATCCATCTCCTTACCCTGAACCAGAAGTCGAGCCAGGATTTTCAATATCAAAGGTAATGATAAAAGCAATTGAATTAGGACATTTTTTAATTTCAATTTTAATTTCACTTTATTTTATTAACTAATATTTGCAGGGAGAAAATATACATCAATACCAAACAGAAAACAACCCAGCTGATTATATGATGCCTCCTTCACCACCTAAAGATTACAAACCGGTCACTCAGACACCAAATAACTCTAAGCGACCACATTTGATTCCTTTATCACAAGTGCAAGTTCATCGCGATTTTATAAAACCACATGCTACTTCAATTTTAAGACCTGTTGAACGTTACCCCGTTCGCCGTCCGGAAGCTCCTGATACATTAAGTGGACAAGGGCACGTTCATACCGAAATTTTGGTTCACCACAAACCAGAAACAGTAAATTTGCGACCTCAGCCTGTTTCCAATCGACCTCATCTGTTTCCAACGCAACACTTCCCACCTAGACGAGATTTCCAGATTAAAAAACCAACCGAAATTACTCCCCCACGAAGAACAGAAATCTCGACCGAAAAACCTCATCATAAGTATGTTGCTTCTGGCAATTCAGATGCTGGAAATGAGGTGTCGATTGGCTCGAAATGGAAATTGGATCAAAAGCCACAAAGAACTCCATTGACAAGACGACCACGGCCTTCATACAGGCCCCGTTATCCAACGAGAGGAACAATAAATTTGAATAATCGACCTGCTCACGTGGAAAGACCCTTAATCAGGCAACCGCTACTTCCGACTAGCCAGAGGCTACCGAAACCACAATCTGGCATTGACTTTTTGAATCGTTTCGGAATTAATAAACAAAATAGTTCTACAGAGAAGCCAAAATCAGATTTCCCCTACGAAATAGTTTCAAATATGCAACAACTATCCAACATCAATAATCCAAATAATGTTGATCACCGGGATACAATTTCGAATTTCTATCAGGGTACGCATAATGCAGAGAAAGTGCTATCTGTACATACTCAGACAGAACGTACTGACGAACAAATCCCAACAGGTGCAGTAGAATACAAAAATCCATCTTCAGAACCACAAATGAACAACGCTAATCAGCAATATTCACAATCTCATAAATCAAGTAACCAAGCTGAAAAACCAGTCCCAGATTCAGAGACTTCTGCCTCTAGTCACGTTCAATTTTCTACAGCTTATGAAGATCATGACAATTCTGACGATAACGAAGCATCAGAGACTCAGACTGAACATTTTAACTTACACATCGAAAATTCGACCACTGATAATCGAAATACGTATAAAAAACCTGAGAGTGATAACAAAAAGCCACAGGTGTCTTTCCAATATAATAAGAAAGATGGCCAAAGACTTGAACAGAATGTCCGAGATCATTATGGAATCAGGCCCTATGAGACGCCCATAATACAAGGAAGACCATTTGGTGTCTGGAAAGATCATGAAAACGGATCTCCTGTCTATGGAATTGTTCAAGGAACTCCATATGTTTATCATGATGTCAACAGTTTCACGAAATTACCTGGCCGTGATGACACAATTGATTTGCAACCACCAGTTATTATTCCACACTTTGAACCTAATGGGCATAGCAGGCCCTACGGTGGACCTGAAACTCAACCAGGTAGTTATCAACAACCCGAGATAATTACAAAACCACCTCCAAACTTCAGTAAAAGACCACAACAGCCTGTCAGACCAGATCCATCTGATTTTGTTCTCTTTGGAGAAGGACATATCCAACCAGGTCCTGGTCAAGTCATAAGTGTGAATGCAGAACCAGATTGGAGTCTAAATCACGATCGTTCTAAAAATCAAACTCTAGGAAAACCTTCTCGTAGACCCGCTCTTCAACATGAGAGTAGTAACTCTAAACCAACCGTATCTCACATTGGTTCATCTCGACCAGGACAAGAATCTGGCATTCGAGTTCATCCAGAATATCCACATATTATTACAAAACCAAAACCACAAGTTCCGGCACCCATCAATGTTTCATCCGGTTCTTCAAAACCATCTGAGTCGCATAAACGGCCAAATGTGCAATTCTCTTTACCTATTGAAGCTATTGGTGATGAAGAAGATAGTAAAACTCAAACTGAAAGACCTCCAAGTTCACTTGTTAAGAAACCTAGGCCAAACAAAGAATCACATGACGAAACACTGGAGACCGCTTATCAAACAAACTTTGCAAGTAATGAATCGAAAGAAAATGCTAAGAACGATACAAGTGATGGTTCACAAAGAAAAGGTGTTTCCACAACTACCAAACCTAAGGTACCTTCTCAAAACATGATGCCACCACCTAGAGTTCCAACAAGTAAACCTAAGCAACAAGAGAAGAAGAAAGAGCAAGAAGAGGGACTTAAACCACCACCTCATCCATCAGATGTGGTTGGATTGTCACCACCACCAGTAGATATAACAACCACAAGACGTCCAGTTGATTCAGAAATTATTACTGCAGATGAATCTGGCCTGAGACCACCACCTTTGTATTTGAAAGAATCTGTTAATAAGCCAACAACACCACCTCCACCAAGTATTAATATGGTACCACCAAGTCCAATGTCTTCTCACATTAGACCATTCCTCGCAGATATCTTATCTGAGGTAAATAATTTATATTTAATCAAACGTTTCCCCAGTTCATGACTTAAATATATTTATGTTAGTATAATTTTTCAAATCAGGACATGGTACCTCCACCTCCAGTAGTAAAAACTTTAAGACCTTTGGAAATAGCATCTGTGAGTCCAGCTGTGGCTGTATCTGGATCTATTCAGATAGCAACAGCTGTCGCAACTTCACACATTCCAGTTATGCAGGACTTAGAATCAAAAATTCCAATTGTACATGGTACCGTGGACTTACCAGTTGTTATTGACGTGCCGGAAATTCTCAGACCTGTTGAAACTAGAAAGTCAGAACACGTTAGCATTTACACTGCTAGACCATTTGAAACAAGACCAGTTTCTAAGTAAGTAATGATTTCTATCTGAAATGTTCGTATTACTGAGTGATCTAGCATTCCATACTTAATTATATTTTTATTTGTCAGGGTTTCCATCCAGCCTTCAGCGATTTTGACAACCAATTTGGTTATGCCAACAATAACGAAACCATCCCAGCTTAATCACATTGAACCAAGTAGGACCCCAACTATAGAAACGCCTACGACTTTGACTCCAGCTCAACCAGCCCGTAAATCAACAAAACGACCAGAATATCCAGTATTCCTTGAATCCAGTATGGAAAATATTGTTCCATCTACTAGAGTCGAATCAACAGAAACGCTTTCTTACACTATAACTTCTGAACAAAAAGAAAGAAGACCTACAAGTACTCTCAGAGATTCAGTGACCAAAGTTCAAAAACCCTCACGAATACAGCCAACAAGATATGATATCAAAAATAATACTGACAATGGTGTAGTCTATAGTATCGTAACAAAGGTTGAAAGTTCTGTTAGCAAATCTACACCAAATACTCAAAAACCAAAAGGAGAACCGGTTGTTCCAAAAAAAGAGAATATTGCGGTAGTCAAGGAAATTATTGGAACGGTTGTACATGAAGTTATCCATAATGGATCTACCACTGTAGAAATGAAGCCAAAGGAGGTATGGAAGTTTCATCTAATTTGTTTTTATTTATCACATTCAGTTTACTTAAATACCTTGTATCTAATTCTAATATTTCTATCATTATTCTTAATATGCAGTTCACAAGGTTCAAGACATTGACCATCACAAGAACTCAAACTTCAGTTTTGGGCTCACCTCCATCCACCAGGACGCTTTTGCTCACACATACTTTAACATCAACCTCAGTAGAAACAATAACAGAAACTCTTGTGCGTCCAACAAGTGTCATCTCCACGATCACTTCCACTATTCTGCAATCCATCCCTACATCTTATGAAAATGATGACAACAATGATTCTATTGATTCCATCTTTGTCGTCATGAGCGACCAAAACCCTCCAGAACCTGGAGCTGAAGAGGCAAGTTGCATAGTTTTGTAGATATTAAATTTTTAATTTTTGATTTACAGTTAAGAAATATATTTTAATTTAAATCAAAATTTTTAGGTGGAAGCAGAATATGGCGACGAGGTATCTCGGGATGAACAAGATCCAGCTGGCAATGAAATTCACAGAGTGTTAGCTGGTGGTATATTAGGTGCACCTGTGATTCCTCTTCGTCCCACCATTAATCAATGTGTTCCTGAGTGTAAAGCTTCTAAAGCTGAAATGTGTTCAGAATTTAGTGGAGAGATGCGGTGTATCTGTAGGCCTGGTTTTGCTAGGATGTTCCCTGACCGTCCATGCAAACGTGAGCGATAGTTATCTTTATATATATATATATATATATATATATATATATATATATGCTTTATTCTAATCTACTATTTCAACAATATGTGACGTTCTGCAAAGGAAGGGCCCACTTTGTCGATATGGAGTTACGTATAGACGGGCATCTAAGGTGGGTGGGTGCCTCAAGCGCATGTCTTACATTTTTTGTTTGAACACAAAATGTACCCACTTCCGGTTACTTGCGGGATATAAGTACACATAAAAAGATGCAGCATAGATCAAAATTTTATTACGCATCAAAACCACTAAATCGATACTTTTGACCTTCTTCACAAAACGCGGATATCTTCTAAACCACGATAGACAAAGTGGGCCCTTCACTTGCAGAACGTCACATATCTTTATTTTCTTCATTATCCGCTTTCTTTTCCTCAAAATTTTCATACATCCTTGTCACTTAATCAGCAAAAATTGTTTTCCTTCAGCAACTTACACGTACACACTTCATGTTGGACTCGATCGTATTGGACCTGACAATGTGGTATACGTTAATAGTATGAATGACACCAGCTCTTCAGAATATAGACGATTAGCCCCTCCAGTAAAGGAAGCTTTGGATAGAACTTTTATGCAAAGTGATTTGCGAGATCTCTATCAAGGAGTCAAAATAGCTGGCTTTGCGCCTAACCCTGTGCAAGTGAAGTTCCATGTCTATCTATTCGACAATGCAAATGAAACACGTTTGAAAGAAGTCATCCGGAAATACCTTGTCGGAAGTAACTACAGTCTAGGTGGTACTGAGGTCTACGCTTCAAAGAACCTTAGCCTGGTAAATATTTTTACTTATTCTGTTGGATTATCTTTAATCTTTATACATTTATATACAAAATCTACATACATTAATATCAAAATGTTATAATCAGGTACATGCCACTGACTTTGATGAATGTATCATCCAAGAAGACGGATGGTCTCATCATGATTGTTCGATGAACGCAGTCTGCTTCAATCTGCCGGGGTCATATCAGTGTTCTTGTAAGGAAGGATGGGCCGACTTATCAGAAAATCCTGCATATCCTGGAAGATTCTGTTCTCAAGCTCCATTAGGATGTGCTGGCTGTAACAACAAAGGCCACTGTGTGGTTAATTCTCAAGGTCATAATACTTGTGAATGTTTCCCCTGGCATAGTGGTCAGAAGTGTCAAGTCAATCTGAAAGGTACATTGTTATCAAATACAAAAAATTAGACAATAAATAATTACATGAATAATTCTAAATTCTAATTGTTTTCTACTCATTTTTCAGTGTTATTAATAGCTCTTGTAACAACTGGAGCAATTTTACTCGGATTATTAGCAGTTTGCGTTGGCTTGGCCTGTTACCGTCATCCTGGAAGAAAACGTTCTTCTGATAGACGAGCGATGATTCCTGGAACCGGTGCTGGTGGAGATACAAGCAGTGAAGGCAGTGTTACCGAATTGGCAATTCCTCATCATGTTCCTCATGTCTTACCACCTCCACCACAAATGATAGCTCCAGCACCACCTGCTAAAAGACCTATCAGAAAGCCCAGCAATAAGCTTAGGCATCAACCAAGAAAGGCTGTACCAGTAGTTGCTCCTGGTAAGTTTCTAATATTAAAATACATGTATAGCAATATAAACCCAAAAACTCGTTTGAATCTAATGCTCATAAAAACAATAATTAATCTCTTTTCCAGTTGCAAATAATAATACAGAACAACGAGACCGTTCCTTAACAGTAATGATTCCTCGTGCCAAGTATCGATCAGCACCACAATCATCTCAACCCAATTATAAACCTACGGTCAAGAGGACATTCTCTGTTGAAGAACATAAATTAATTGATTATCTCGAGGGTGGTGTCCATCCTGGTATTAGAAAACCAAGTGTGGTTAATAATAACGATTGCAAGGAAGCAGAAGTTCGAGTGAAAAAGAATCCAATATCTCCGGGTGGAGCTCTCGTCAGTGCTGGTTTTCAGGTGAAATTTTAGTTTGTAAAAGAGTCAAAATCACAAAATCACTGAAGGGATTACATACCAGTGTTTTGCCGAATGATGAGCAATCGTTTTCATCGTGATTTAATATTTATTTATGATTTAATTTATAGGTGTCAGCAACAGTAACGAGGACAATAGACGCTGAATCCACGTTAGCTCGTTCTTGTGGCGAAACTACGGTGGAGCCTTCAACTAAAGTTTTAAGAACTAGCGATTTTCAAGGTGACCTTGAATCCAGTCTCGCTCGATCTTGTACTGAAACCACAATTCAGACAACAGCGAATCAGCTTCTTCGACTGGACCTAGCGGAGGCTGGTTCCACATTAGCGAGGTCCTGTGGCGAAACAACCATTCAGCCTCCTACGAAGTTAGCTAATTCCGATCGAAAGGACAACAGGGATGCTCGGGATAGTCATAGTGACGGTCACACAATGGCCGAGAGAGACCTTGGCAGTACGTTGCGACTTCCAGCGCAACATGCACCATTGTACAATCCCGATAGGGTAAGTCATTTTATTTTCTTTGATTTATTAAAATATTTTAGTTTTTTTACTAAAAAAATGATTGGTATACTTTTTAAGCAAAATTTTCCATATCGCATCACATAGCACAAGATCTTTGATAATCCTATAAAAAATGTTGAGCCTAATCGACGATGGACATGTGGAGAAGCGTGTCCATTTAACGTGGAATGTCTTGAATGACTTCTTTTTCATGGCTGGTTCTTCGTTCTCCTCTTATTATTTTCTTTTTTCTTGAAACAAAAATTTAAACCAAATGTCTGGAACTTTGAATCCAAATTTCAGTTTCTACAACTGTGAACTTGCAACTTTGTATATTTTAAACCTAATAATACAATTTTTTCCAAAGGCGAACAGTGACAGGGAGTCGAATTTCGACTCCTTATAGCCGTTTTTCGGCAGCTCAAAAGCAGTAGGGGCGGTGCCATGGATTTGACTGACACGACATCCATCAAGTCCACCAGCTCTACTGTCACGTCCCTGTTCCCTGAAACGCCGACGAATTTGAGCACAGCGGCAGGCCGCTCCTGGATTAAAAAAATTCGTCGTTGCCAAAAGGAGTAACTTACGTCTTACGCGATCGTATGTCGACTGAGAGCGTTGTAGACTGTAGAGGGTGTCAATGCCTGCAAAAATATTTTGCTATGACGTCCTCAGCTGATGGCAATTTGTTCGCTTCGAATGCCTTTTCTTTAATTTCAATATTATAATGTTGGATTGTACAAAAGCAGGGAATTCGGGCGAACGGGAAACGCGTTCTTATTGCGTTATTCAACGTGCCAAAATGTAGCCAATGATAAAATCTTCCAAGATCGTAATTCTCATCCTTAAAACTTTCAATATATAACCGATTTCTCTTCTCTCTATAAAAATAAAAATTGTAAACTTTATATTGAAATTGCTTGACGATATGTGTACTTGACTAATGAAAAACTTCAGCTATAGATCAGGAAAACAGGCGGGATTAACGATACATCATCAAATTGGAAAAGACCTATTATTATACTATGTATGATTATTATTATTAATATTGTTGTTGTTGTTTGTTTATTGTTTAGTCTATTGTGTATGGGTGAAGTCACATTGTTCGGCTTTGTTGTGTATGAAATTATATTTTACTAAGTTATAGGTAGATGGAAAAAGTTGTTGACTGTAAATGTGATAAGGAAAAATCTTTTCGTTCTCATTTTCTGCGGTACAGAAGGAACGAAGCCGTACAATGTCGCGAAATAAGACTCGAGGGACAACCGTGAAGCATGCGTTGTGCAGGTGGAATAATTATAGCTTTATCGTTGTAGCGTAAGAGACAATATAACAAACGGATAGGTGTATTAATGAAAACACTCCCAGACTAAATTTTAACCAGTGCTCGTCTCATTTCAAACACCTAAGACGCTGGCGGTTTATCAATATGTCAAATTGACACAAGATCGTACCCTGTAGCATTTATATGTATGGACATCTTGTCCACTTAAGTTTGTATTACTTTTAAAACTCTACCTAAAACTCTGTTGTACATATCGCGCTTCTGCAAACTCTTTTTAGTACTACGTTTAATGATAGAATATTTTTGTATACATATTGCGTATTCGATAGTGCCTGTGTACTTATGTACTTTTAATATAAAATCAGTAACTTGATGACTAAGAAATATTTGTGTTATTATTTTTAATCCTTTCAAGCCTCTTAGTTAATTGTAGTTTTTATGGAGATCTAAATTTAAGTGGAAGGAAGGTCAGTTTAATTGAAGTCAAAGTATTCAAGTGAAAAAATATAGTTGGATTTATATTAAACACAGTATTTTATTTTTATTCTGAAGTCAATGTAAGAAAGTCAATGAATAATTTGAAATATTTTGAGATATTTGAAGTATTTTGAAGTCCCCTTGCCTAAATTAAGGTATTAAGTTAAAACTGAAGTATCCCAAATAACTGAAGTTGTTGGAAGAAATCAAAGTATTCTGAAGAATGTTTTTATTTTAAAAAAATGAAGTTTTTGGTCGAATCAAAGTATGTATTATGAAAAATTTGAAGTATCCTATAGCCACTGAAGTACTCTAAATTCACTGGGGTATTAAGAAGAGAGTCATGTTTTCAGAAGAAACTGAAGTATTATAAATAATATGAAGTATTTTGGAATAACTGTAGTTTTTGATAGAAACTGAACTATTCTAAAGTAATTATGACGAATTTGAAGTATCCAAAGTCACTGAAGTACTATAAAGTCACTGAAGTATTTCGAAGGGAGTCATGTTTTCAGAAGAAACTGAAGTATTATAAAAAATATGAAGTATTCTAAAATAACTTAAGTTTTTGGTAAAAACTAAACCATTTTGAAGTAATTATGAAGACTTTCAAGTATCCTACAATAACTGAACTACTCTTAAGTAACTGAAGTATGTATTTAGACGAGAATAATATTTTGAGAAGAAATTAAAGTATTAAGAAAAACCTGAAGTATTTTGAAAAAACTTCTGTTTATGATAGAAACTTAAAGTAATTTAAACTTAATTAATTTGAAGAATTTGAAGTATTCTAAAGTCACTGAAGAACTCCACGAAACTGATGTATTTAGAAGAGAGCAATGTTTTCAGGAGACTTGAATAATGTATTGTGAAAAATCTAAAGTATTTTGAAAAAATGAAGTTTTTGGTAGAAATTAAAGTATTCTAAGATCACTCAAATACGCTGATGAAACGCAGGTGTTTAGAAGATAGTCATTTTTTGAAGAAATTATTCTAAAGTTATTTTGAAGAATTTGAAGTATTTCAAAGTCACTGAAGTATTCTGAAGAATTTAAAGTTTGCAGAAGAGACTAATGTTTTCAGAAGAGAATGAAGTACTGTGAAGAATGTAAGGTGTTCTGAAAAAACTAAAGTTTTTTGTAGAAACTAAAGAATTTTAAGGTAATTCTGAAGAATCTATAGTATTCGAAAGTCGCATCGAAGAACTCTAAAGAAAATGAAGTATATAGAAGAAAGTACTGTTTTTGGAAGGAACTAAAGATTTTAGTAGAAACCGAGGTACAAACTGAAGTACTTTGATGTAATTCTGAGGAACTTGAAGTATTCTAAAATCACTGAAGTATTCAAAAGAATCTGAAGTATTCATAAGAGTGTAATATTTTCAGAAGAAACTTATCTATTACGTAGAATCTAAAGTATTCGAAGAATCTGAAGTTTTTGGTAGAAACTGAACTATTTTAAACTACATAATTATTAAGAATTCGAATTATTCTAAAGTTACTGAAGTATTCTAAAGAATCTGAAGTATTTATAAGAGAGTAATGTTTTCAGAAGAAACTGAAGTATTACGAAGAACCTAAAGTATTCTGAAAAAACTAAAACTAAAATAGAAACTAAAGTATTCTGAACAAATAACAATTTGAAGTATCCCATAGTCACTGAAGTACTCTAAAGTTACTGATGTATTTGGAAGAGCGTCATTAGAAGCAGCTGAAGTATTATAGAAAATATTAAGTATTCTGAAATAAGTGAAGCTTTTGGTAGAAACTGAACTATTTCAAACTACATAATTATTAAGAATTCGAATTATTCTAAAGTTACTGAAGTATTCTGAAGAATCTGAAATATTTATAAGAGAGTAATGTTTTCAGAAGAAACTGAAGTATTACGAAGAACCTGAAGTATTCTGAAAAAACTGAAATTAAAATAGAAACTAAAGTATTCTGAACAATTTGAGGTATCCGATAGTCACTGAAGTACTCTAAAGTCACTGATGTATTTGGAAGAACGTCATGTTTTCAGAAGCAACTGAAGTATTATAAAAAATATGAAGTACTCTGAAAAACCTGAAGTTTTTGGTAGAAACTAAAGTATTCTGAAGAGTTTGAAGTATTCTGAAGTTTTCAGAAGAAATGGAAGTATCTTGAAGAATATGAAGCATTTTGAAAAGATTGAAGTGTTCTGTAGAAATTTATGTTTCGGGAAGAATCGCTGCTCCTTGAGAGTATGCAACCTGGGTTAACTTGCGAGAAAATATGGTTGCCGTCAAACTGTGCGCCCAAAGGTCTTTCTTAACATTGTTATTAAATTGTTTGATGTTTATGTGATCAGATTTCTAAGAGATATTTAAAAATTATTAATCAATTAATCTTTGGAATTACATAACAATGGCATTTATTTTATTTAAACCTCTAAAGTTTTACTTTGTTCCTCATTTAACAATATATAAAAACGTATATTTTACATACGTATCTGTGGACCATGTAGAAATCAAAACTATGATTCTCTAAACAATTTTTTATTACGTCTCGTTTGGTAATTTGAAGGGAGACTTTCGGCAACAACTGTGTTATACTTTACACCACCTAGATGGCGCAGGAAGGTTCTTCAATCTTCAGTGGAACCTGGAGAACATTTCTAATATTATAATAAGATCTTGGTTCAGAAACAAAATAAAATGGATTATTAGAATTGTATTAATTATCCCTGAAAATCAGGTAAGTTCTCTCAAAGATTTTTACTACGCCACCTAGATGGCGCAGCAAGCTTCTCCATTTGATCTTGGAGAACATTAACCAAATCGTAAAACACTATTCATAAATTTAAAATATCCTATAGTTCAAAATGAACTTAATTGCATTTGAATAACAAATTCCTGAAATCTGTTCAATCAATGTATTATTTTGCACTTAGATGGCGCAGCAAGCTTCTCCGGTGAAATCTGGAGAATATTTCGCGGATCTCATGTTCTCCATTTGTAAGAAAAAGGAACGTACTTTTGCAAGGAACTGGACCAATAATGGCAGTAGCTGAATGTCTCATGCGACATACCAACTTTATTACTGGTCCATTTCTGTCCAGAGGATGGTTTTTGTTTACGAAAACATTTGGCGAAGTCGCAAGGTTTGCTGATTGTGAGATGGGCCTGAGCATCAGAGAGGAAGGTCCGGAATCTGCAATCTTCCATCTCTATTCTACCTTCTTCTTCACCTCCTCTGGCCCCTTATCAACCCTTCTCATGATGTTACGCCCCACCTTCACTGATTTTCAGCATCGCCCCACCGTTTAAATGTTGTACCTCGACCAGGATCAACAGGTGAATAAAGGGACGTAGGGGAGGCAGGTTCCTATGTGGTGGACGACCAACCCCTCTCTTAGCTCCAGGTACCGTCCCCACTAACTTCCAGACGTCCTCCCACGGTTCTCTTTATACAGGGGTGAGGACTGTGTGTGAGAATATCCTTGTGGATGATGAGCTCAAGCCACGCCTCCTGCAAGGAATCAGAAGGAGTGGGGAGTCGCGACGTGGGGGCTGAAGTCAGAGGAGAAGACTGGCCGTGAAATTAAAACATGACGAGGGGCCTAGATTGAGACGCTAGCGTAAGGGTGAGGAGGGTGGCGAAGATGGTTTGAAAAGGGTGTAAGGGGGAGGGCTGAGTTAAACGTACGCGTGTGTTTGAGGGAGAAAGAAAGCGCTATGAACAGGGACGCATTTATTTGCACTCTTCGAATTTGCACTCTTGGGATGATTAATAATATAAGTTAGAAGGGTGTTTATTATTAGCAATTTCACTTTTGTTATATTGACAAAGCTTCATTGCGGGGTAGTCATAGGTCAGGGAATACCTGGAAATCAGGTAGAAGTCAGGGAATTTCCGTAAAAGACACTTTATATAGTTATCTAGGATAATAAAATAATTGTAAGATTTTAATTTAAAATTGTTTTATTCTCTTTATATAAGATTATATATGAAAAATGATACAAGATTAAGATTCTGGTCTTTGAATATTAATGGTCAGGGAAAAAGTAGGGAATTTTTTCAGTGAAATTTTGCGGTCTCCCCGATATAATATTCTCGTCAATAATTTATTTACCTTGTATTCTTATTCAATTTTTCTGCAGTAATTTCCTCCTGACGATTATATTTTTCGTTAAAAATTTTACTATTTGGCCCCTAGTATTAAAAAAGACGGAAAAAAATAAGGAAAGTGAGCGGTTGGTTTGGGTTTACTCTTTCCTTTTTCTTCCTCTTTTTTCTTTTAAAAATATATATGTCTCTAATAAGCCGGAAAGGAGGTAGTTTGGAAATATAATTTTGTTTTATGAATTTTTTCATTCTTCGATTTCAGTGCATAGAATAGTTCATGAGAAAGTAGATTGTATTTTAATCTTAAATGAATTTTCAAAATAAAGACACTAAGATTCTTCCCAATCTGTCTAATATTGCTTAAGCAGAAAGGATGATTTGAAATTTTATACATCTGTGAAAAATTCAAAATTCGTCTTCTTTTCTAGAAAAATAATCTTCTTGGTTTGAGATTTTCTTTTTTTTCATGCAATATATATGGTTGAAAATTAGTTTTTTTGCTGTTTAAAATTCATCTTTTTGGTCAAAAATTCAACTATTTTGATAAACATTCGTCTATTTAGACAGAAAATTCGTCCTTTTGAATTGAAAATTCATATATTTTATGGCAAAAAGTCATCTCCTTTAGTAGAAATAAATAAATAAATTTGAAATTTTTAAATTTTTATTTGAGATTGTTCTCTCCGTTTACAAAAGATTTTATGTTCAAAATTTTATAAGATTAAAATACAGGTTACTAAATAATAATAGTCAGGGAAAATTGAAAATGGGCCAGGGGAAAAAGAATATATCAGGGAAATGTCGAGAAATTTTTCAAATAAAGTTTTTCGGCCACCCTGCATTAGTAGAAAAGGGATCTAGGTACCAAAATCTGGTGAAATAATTTCTAATCGAAAATTAATTTGTTTGTACAGTGAACGAAGTGACGTTGGAAAATTAGAACTTCCACACCCTAACTTTGATGTTTGATAATGGGGTTTTGTTTTGCTTTCTCTCGGTTCACCATATTTAAAAATTAATAATAACTAAACCAACATTAGTAGGCATCGCATTGTATGACCGGATAAATTACCAGCATTTTAAGACCAATCGAACCTACTAGGACAGTCTATAACTCTATACTCTATAGGTTGTAAAACCTGTCGCCGGGGTATTTTTATTCGCCGGAACTTGAAACTTCGAAAAGATGCTTTTCAATAAATTGAAGAAAACGCTTTTAAATTTAGCGAGTCCCATAAGCGAACGTGTTATACTTTTTTTTGAACGTGAAATATACCAATTTCTGATTGCTTTCGAGACATGAGAATAGTGACAACAGATTCAGTTTGAGTCCTAGTAGCATCCCCCATGAAAGCCCGGAAATAATACAAATTGTGACCTTAACTTAGAAAAACGTAAATATCTCCTAAATGTAAATGAGAACCAGCCATAAGGGCCCTTTTCGCGAGCCTTTTCGTGCGGACGCTTACATTATTTAGACAAAATTCTATATTAATTTATAAATTATCCTCAGCGAATACATAATTTGCAGTTGAGTACTTACAGAAATAATATTTTTAAATGCAAAAATAGTTCGAAAGATGTTGGAGACTGAATTTTCGAGAAAATAGAGCGATATCCAAAATTTTGATCAAAAAATAAATCTTCCTGATGTTTTATCAGAAAACTAACAGCACTGACAATTCTTTGTGCCAATGTAAAATTTTTTTCTTTGGTTAATTCCTTGAGCTAAAGATCTAATATTATAATCCGAGTATGCGTCTGAATACTAATCTTTTCTTTCGAGAAGGAAACGTGCTCATCCGATCGGCTCAGCGCTTAGAAAATACATCAAATACAACCTCATAAACCACATAATAAAATAAACTCTTGTTCCATATAATATTAAAAAGAATCGATATATATATATATATATATATATATACTACAATAAATGTATACTACAATAAATCCTAAAACATCTAACTTCTAAAATAAGGAAAGTTAAACATATTGCACGAAGCGTGAATTATTTATTATATTGTCGAGATCATCTTTGAGCATTGTTGTTTACTCACGCTGATATGAAGAGACGATAATATATCGATGATCATAAACTTGTAAGAAAAGCAGAACTGATTCATCTCGCATTTCACAAATCGTGCGCCTTACATCAGATAGTTGTTCTTGAAGGTAGTTGTGTGTTGCTTTTTGAGAAAAAGGAAACTTTCCGCATACGAGTTCTTCAGGTCACCAATTGAACGAGGATTAGCTGATTTATAGGTTTCCAAGGACAGTGGGACAAAGTTTTCCTCTCCGCCTGTCTATCCTCAGCATGTATTGCGTCGATTCTCGAGGAATTTCCAGTCTTGAGTCCCATTTTCGAAAGAACCCCTGCGGTTTTTGGGATTCTTGGGTCCCTTTTACCAGGGCCAAGCAGTTCTCAGTCTCTGCGTGGGATGGTGATTTCTTCTCTGAAGAAAGACATAATTGCGCGTGCTGAGTAAAAGACGAAGAAAAGAAATCATTGAACAAAGCCGCACGGGGGTAAAAAATTGTCCTTTTAAATCTGCAGGTTGTAAATCTTAATGAAGTTCGGGAGCAAGTACAAACTAATTTTTCAGGAACTCCCTATTGTATTCTTTGATTTGTGTTATTTTCTGTTTCAGTTGTATTGCTGATTAAAATCTTCGAAATCAAGCATATGTATTTCTTTCAAATTCAGTCAATTCGCCTCGAAGTGAAATTTTTCGTGGGTCTTCAATGACTTTTCGGGGAAAAATATCAAATATTTTGGAAACATTTTCTCTAAACTTGAATCAGTGAAATTTTTCTGAATTTTCGTGACTCTTTTGTCACGATTTCAATCAGTGAAAATCCACTGATAATAAGTAAAAAGTCACGGAAATTTTCAATAAACGACACTCAAGTAAAACGTCAGCAAATTGCAATAACTTTTCAATAATTTCCAGTTAGAGGCTTTTCTCAGAATCATATTGAATGTTGATAAATTTCATTCAGTGAGTCATTTTTAACTATTTAATCAGTAAAATGAGTCACTGAATTAATTTATTAAAAATTTTAACTAATAAAATCTTAAATCATTTTGTTGATCAAACAACATCATCCCCTGAGAACAACACCATTATTCATGTGGTTATCAAACTTGGCAACTAACTTTGTGCCCAATTCACCAGAAGGCGTTAATTTTAGATAATTGATATTGATACAAAGGAATTATTAGACTCATGGTTGTTTTTTCCATTTTAGCTTTAGTTTTAAAGCAATATAATGGCAAGCTAAGGTAAGAAGATAACCGAATGTCAATTTTTTGCAATACTTAGTTGCGCAATTATTTGAAGCAAACAAACCGTTGTCTTCAAATTGCCTGCAAATTGATGTACTTCAATGAGTAGTTATGTACATATGAAGAAACCAAATGCTGCTAGAAACTCAAAAACGAAAACTCAGGACAGGTTCGTCTTAAATATTTTTTGAAAATCCCTTTATATATCATCAGTCAAGGACATATTTTTGTAACGCAAGAAAGTAATCTGATAATAGGAGCATGTCTAATTTTACATATTGAGTAAAGCCTGATTTGTTACCCCGCCATCCACGGGTTGGGATACAGCTAAGCGCACGCTGGGGGGGGGGGGGGACAACCAGAATCTCGGTAAAATTACATATAAAAATTTCCAGTGGTACTGGCTGAAGGATCGAACCCCGGACCTCGGACGTGAAGTCCGAGCGCGTAACAACCTGAGTGACCCAGGCTTATTACTACTACATATTAACAAAAAATGAGGAAGCACATTTTTATCTCAGGCTTCAGATGGTTATACGGTTATAGCACAGTATGTCGAAGGCATTTTTCTAATGAATTGGATCATTTTTTAATAGTCTGCACGGAGATGTCCCGGTATATATTATCAGACACGGAGGCATTTTTGTACTGCATCTGATAAGAGCAGTATGCCTAATTTGACACATTGGAGAAAGCCTTTTTTACGAGGTTTATTTTCAACCCCACCATCCACGGACCAAGTGCATGATGGGGGGACCTGCAGATTAAGATGGGATGCGAACCACTAGCACTATCGAACATCGGTAAAAGTACATCGAAAAATTTCCAGAGGGGTAAGCGTGACTCACTCGGTTCTAGTCCCGTTATATTGTCGCATTGTCGCAGGGATCAAGGAGTCTATATGAGAAAAGTGAGAAAGGAAAGCGACGCTGATCAATCTCTCTAGCGATCACCCCAGGCGAAGAGCTTCACAAACTCACAATGTGTCATAGATCACACAGATGTAAGCAAACTTACTGTTAATAACATATGTAGTAAGATCCATACTTTAAGTAAGATCCCTTTGTTTTAATCACGTCCACCAAGTAAAGCTCTGCACGCAGGCCCATTAATATCCAAGGTCTTTCGTTTCAGGCGTCTCTCACTCCAATGACCAACCTTAGCTTACTTGATGTCCATAAACTTTCTCATGCAATATCTTGTGTTTTTATGGTTTTTTTAATATCTTTTCGACTTAGTGTCTCATTCACACATTCCCATAATTCTTCCCTCGGCCTGCCTCTGGGTACTTTACCATTTACTTTACCTAAATTTACCTGTTTCGTTAGTCGTTCTTCTTTCATTCTCTCAATATATTCAAACCATCTCAACCAATTGCTTTCACTCTTATCAGACAGTGTATCGCTACTGTACAGCACAGTGGATGAATATGAATTTTTTTTTCAATTCAATTATATGTTGCAATTTTAGCTTTATTTGTTATATTTTTACTTCTGGTATGGGCTTCTGTCCAAAATAAGAAACAGTTTGTTTTCAACGTTTCGTGGAAGAAACACAGTAATATGTACATGAATCTGTATTTCAGTAAAAAATTAGGTAGACTTTCAGATGTAACCAAAAGGATCATTCGCTGGTTGAAAGTCAAGTGATGATTGAAATATGACTTTCAGTGAAATATGACTTTCAGTTACTCGCTTGGTTGAAAGTCAACCGCTTTATTTACGTGAAATGAAATTTTTAGTTTAATTCAAGACACAAATATTGTTGACATCCAGTCAAACCTTCACTTAAAATTTTTGGAGATTATAATATATCCTACTTATAAAATACGAATAAAATGATTAAAGTAAGATAAGGAAATTTATTTCCGTAAGAAGTAAGAACTTGAACTTTTCTTCACCTCCATGACCTAAAATTAAAATTACCGAGATCCACGCTTCAATTGACATTTCTTCTAAGTGGTCGCATCACAGTTCGCGTACACATTTCTGTTAGCGCAAATGAATTTCAAATCGCACGACTGAAAATCATTCGAAAGTTAACATAACTACCAGTTCTTTATATTACTACATATTTCAGACAGATACGCAGTATTTAAGATCAATTTATGGTTGAAATGGATTGACTTACTTAATTTAAGTTGAAAATGAAATTCAGTTATTCTTAAAATTCACATTCTTGTATTGCTGTGAACGTTTATTTAGTTAATAAAAATGAAATGGATCATTTTATAAATAAAAACATACTTCTTCCGTTGGTAAATTTCCGATTTGCAACACTCAGTAGTTCAGAACAAATTTCCCGAAATTTTTTTCGGGAGAGAAATTTACAAAGTATCCTACACAGTAGGATTTCGAACATTTTGAGGAATTTCTCCGAAAAAATGTCTGCAGTGTAAATAATAGCTCGAAAGAAATTTCTTGTTTATTTTTTTTTGTAATAAGAAAATTTAACGCACTCTTTTTAAGTCAAAATTGTCGTTTTTCGTAACGCACTGTTCCTTTCATGAGGGTTTTCTCGGAAGTGCTTTTGCTTTTTTAAGCGCTTCTTTAACGATTCAATAGGACTGTTTTCTGATGTAACCCCTGAAAAATTTGGGTTTCGGAACTTACGCCCTTATTACCCGGGATCCTCCAAATACGTAATTTTAGGGTAAAAAATGGCAAAACCTTAAAATTTCACTGAAATATAGGTGTAAAAAAGCGAGGACGAGTAATTTTTTAAGAACAATAGATTTGATCAAAAAGTGGACTTAGCACCATTTAGTTTTTCCTGCTTCAGTATTGTGCCCTCTTTAGTTTATAGCTTAATTTGAGTTCGAATCTCAGTGCTACAAATTTTCTTAGCCGTAACAGCGCCAATTGTATAACTTCCTTTCTACAACAGCACCCTATGATTTCGGCCTATATTCATGCCTGCGGTGCGGGCCCACAAATCCACTTCTCGAGCGGTGTGAGCAGAAAGTACTTTGTACTCCCTAGGGAGTAGAGAAATGACGTCAGCGAAAGCATACGGTTTGTAATCACCATTATGTGTGAATATCGTGTGTAGCCGGCAGTCATGCTTTTCAAAAGGTCGGTATCTGTAGCAGCGATCGTATACGATAGTTTGAAAAGCGAGATTGTGGAACCGAACCAAAGCCATGAAAAGTGCCGAAATCATATAATAAGGAGTAAGAAGTGTTAAGAAAAATGTCGTTTGTGACTTGGGGAGATCTTTCCGAATTTCTGCGGGAATGTTTTCAGCACTTATACCTACAGCTCGCGTTTGTGCATTCGCCTCCTCCTCGTGCTGAAAACATTTCCCTCGCCGCAGAACTGGAAACATCTCCCCCTAGTTATGCAATATACTATTTTCTCACTTTTCATTTTTGCAACATTACATGTCACTTTTTTTATTTGACTTAAACGGCACTTCTTGGCACGTGGAAAATACACTGTAATAAATAAAGAGAAAATGAGAACGTGTAAAAATTAAGATGCAAGGTTTACAGAAGGATGGATTTCAAAGATCGATCGTGGCTTGATATATCCTGGTTTAATTTAACGATGCTGAAGACAGACCGTGAACGAAAAGACGAAAATGCTTGTCGGAGCGCATGATCGCACCGACGTGTACACTGTACTGGGTGTCAGACGTGTCACGCGCAAAGTGGAGACTGGAAACTGGTACCCAATGGATGAGATGATCTTTCCGACCGGTAGTCTGGCATACCGAGATGCCAGCTAGCTAGGCTAATCCTACAAAGCTCGCCGACCTTAGGCTTAGAAATTTCTGGACAATTTATCCCCCGGCATGCAACACATGCATAAAGGCACTTTTATTCACAGCTAGTGCATCCACGTGGTAAACGCTTTGCTATAACGGACAATGATTCATGACAAGAGGTTCGATCTTCGATCTTTTATAGCTGGACCCCTACAAGTTTGATTGTCTCCGTCACGTATATGTGTTTTCCGAGAACATTTGTCAGATTTATGGAAATCGAGCTGGGTCTCCTACGTGTCAATATTGACTTTCGTATGGAAACAGTGTTACTTCCTGAATAATAACAAACAAATTTAGAATTATATATATATATATATATATATAATAATCTTCGAATTCATTTAATTACTTTGTCCACATTGAAGCTCCTATGTTTCCGCTCGCTTTTCGCGTGTTTTTTGTCTCGCGCCTTTTTCAGTTATGTTAGTATGCAAGTTTATTAGTATACGTCAGTTTCACATCTTATACAAAACTGTCTTCAACAATAAAGTTCTTCCCCCTGCATGGAAATGCTTTATCATTGATTTTCATCAGGTTACAATTTTTCACTTTACATTAATATGCGTGAATTTTATACAGCGCCAAGCACAATTTGAACAAATATGTACTTTCATCTAACTAATAATATTTCTGCTAAGATCCCTTTTCTACAATGCATATTTTGTTTGCGTTCTCAGAAAATTAGACACAATTTTTTGTTTGCATGCTTTTATTTCTGCATATTATTTTAACATTTCTGAATCTTTTTTGCCCCGCGAGTTTTGACTTTAGAACTGTACAGAACAATTGAAATAATACAGAAAATTTCGCACCTTATTTTAATCTCCTTCATAAGTGAAATTAGTTGCAATTTTTTGTTTCTCATGATACTTAAATCCGTTTGTAACAATGAGATCACAGTTTATGGTTTAGCATGTATTATCGCTTACTGAAGAGTATTCTGATATTCTTTATTACTTTGAAAACATTATTCTCCTTCCACGTGATAGAACTTATATTTTCCAAGATATTTTCAGTTTTTAAGGTTATATAGATAGGTAGGTAGATAGATATATAATAGGTAATTTTTTTTTACATAAATCACATTTTTTAGTGAAAAAATATATCCAATGTCACCTAATACTAAATTATATAATACTTAATAATATTTATCATCTTCAACATTGCTATAATTGCTAAATTCAAAGTTCAAAATTAAAAGGCATTGTATAATTACAAAGACTAAAAATCATACATAGCAACTTCTTCTACATTCTTTTTTTTTATTTTTATTGTCATTTTTTTAATTTTTAGATGTTTTGATATTTAAAAATGAATGAATTATAAATTTAAAAATATTTTATTGGATAATTCCAAGGATGAATGATAATTAAAAATAATGTTTTAAAAATTAAATGATTTGAAACAAAAAAGCTAAAGACTGTGTTGTCCAAAATCAAAATATAATAAATTTATCCTATCTGAAATTGATACCTAAGTAATTAAATAATTTCTTTAACTTTAAATGGTTACAATTATTGTAGAGGTCAGAATGTTCATGTTGTACGCTGAATTTTTAATTTTAACCTCTCATAAGTTTTCATTTTACAATTAAAATTGAAATAGGTGAAGTTTGAAGAGTATAGTTAACAATTAAAAAAAATTTTAATTCACTTAAATCAACTTTAATTTTAAAGGTTTTGAGTTTGAAAAAGTTTTAATATCACAATTCTTTTCGACTAAAATTTGTTTTCAGTTTTAAATGAATTTCGGATTCGTTTCATTTTCAATATAAAGTTGTAGATATTTTCTATTTTTATGTTTCCTATCTGAAATTACTTCTTATTTTTAACTTTTTTTTAATAATTCAATGTTGAAAGTTTGTAATAATTTAAAATTTGAATTACAAATAATTTAAATTTAAAACTTAAAAATTCAATTTTAATTATTATTTATTTCATTATTATTCAATTATTCAATTTCAATTCAATTTTATTTTCAATTTTAATTTTTTAATTTCATATTATTCCACTCTAAACGCTTTTCTTTAGAAATAATTCAACTTCAATTCCTTTGTATTCCAATCGAAATATTGTCCTTTAGCAATATTTCACCTACTCTAAAATTGTTCGATTTAGATTTTAGAATGTTTTTAATACAAAATCCTTCAAAACATTTTTTAGAATTACTCATTTTTTTATTTTATCTAATCGAAAATCAACATTTTTTTTATTTCAAAACGCTTCCACATTGAAATAATGAGTTATTGTTTTAAGAATGTGTAAACCTTAATTTTTAAAAATATGGTCAATAATGGATTTTTATTCGATAATGTTTTTAATATTGGGGAATGAAAAGTCAGAAACGGGAACGCGGGCGCTTGAGCGGGCGCTTCTATGGACTGTTATGTTAAACATTTTAAAAATATTCTTGAATAAGTTTCCTGTTAAAAAAAGATACAATGTTCTATCCTCTCCCTACATTTGATTCAATCGAATCACTACGAATAAGTGAAAATCTTAAAATTTGGCAAAACTTCAATAAAAGCCACTGACTAGTATTACGGAATTTGCCGTAAAATTAACAGTGCCAGGGCTCATATTGGGAAAAATTCCATAACGATATAGACGTTAGAGAGTTTTTTCATAAAATCAAACGAGGTCAACTGTTGCAGCTATTTGAGAAAAAAATGAGGACGCGTAGGACCTAGGTTATTTGAACATTTTTGAAAACACCCTATTTTCTAAAAGAATTTTCCATAAGTTTAATTTATAATCCTATAACCAACGTTCAACCGCTTTTCTTTTTTTTATGGTTATTCTACCCATAAAAATTATGGTCAAAACGATATTGACGGTTCGTTCAAATACAAATGCTGGAACCGCAACCATAAAATTGCGGACGAGGCACATTTTCCTCGAGATCATGGGTTGTAGTTTTTCTCAGGTATGTGCATTACGTGTTTCATTTCAAAGTAAATGGCTGCTTTTCAGCCAGGGTTTCTCGAATTTTAGCAAGCGTTGAAAATTAGTTCCACTTAATTTTTAGCGTCCCAACTCACATTAGCAGGATTGGAGGGAAAATCGATTTCTCGCTTCTAGCTAGAAAAATCAAACAGGTGTATGACATGATAAACACAATCTCGTCACATTAAATTTTACGACCAAGCTCCCTAAGTCTCCAGTAATTATGTGTCTTTGGGGTACTAAAGTCAACCAGAAATAATTCGATTCGAATAAAAAAAGTAATAAAAAAAAGGTGAGTCAGAAGTGTGTTAATTTGTCTGAAACCAATTTTATTGCAGGTATATCGAATTTTATTAGAAGTAAACAAATCGTTCGTCGCTTTTAACAGGTTTATGATATCCGAAATTTTATATCCAGTAATTCAGATTTACGTTCGACTTCATTGGTTTATTTTCAAATTTATTTAAAAGAATTTATTTTTTATGTGAAAGCTGAAATTATTAAAGTATTTAATTAATATGAATAAAGATATAAGGTAAGAATGCGTAGGCGTTATTATGACTTTTGTGCGTTCTCTTTTAAATTCTGTTTTTCATGAAACAGAGATATTTGCATAAGATGCATTTTTTATGGTTTTTACATACATGGAAGTAAATGAAAATGCTGAGAGTTTTCAACCGTGATATAATGTACCCTTATGCACGTACAAGATCTAATATTCTCTATACAAATTTCCTACATTAAAACTGACAAGATAGTGAGCAGATGCCCTAAGCGTTAAAGTAATACGATCCTAAGAAGAGACTTCAGATCAGACTTCGCTCTTGTTTCAGCGGTCAAATTTGTGAAGCGGAAAATCGTTCAACTCTAATTTAATACATTATAAATCCGATTATCATATTTAAAAAGCGATTTTGTCTTTTAATTATATAAAATTGGCTGAAAATTTATTATCAGATGATTTTCTGTACTGATACACTTTTTGCAAGTACATACCTCCAATATAGGTCCAAGGGAGATCATAATTCATTTATTCAAAATATTTAATTCATTGCTATGAAAAATTCATGTTGCTGAGAAACTTTTTTGCAGTCAAAAAAATTATTTAATAAAAAATAGTACGTAGCTATGTGTATATCGAAATTTTGTGGTGTGTATAAACAGATTTTTTCGTACTTAG
Organism: Andricus quercusramuli; assembly: GCA_932178445.1. Lineage (NCBI taxonomy): Eukaryota > Metazoa > Arthropoda > Insecta > Hymenoptera > Cynipidae > Andricus > Andricus quercusramuli. The sequence goes on along the minus strand of CAKNXH010000041.1, from coordinate 1,035,243 downwards.
AAAAAGTAATACAATTAGAAACCTTTTAGCAAGAACAGATTTAAAGTACTTGCAAAAATTAGTAGACTCTCGTATCAACATTAAAAAGGAATAGGTATTATTTATATTATTTTAGAGTTTTTTTTTTGAGCTGCAGACGTTACGTGAAGCTAACAATAACCAGTATTGCCACCCATCGTGAATAAGAAGTATGATCAATTGATCTGTAGCCCTCGAGCACTCATATTGTGTTTGAATGCTTATTATTTATTGTGCTTAGTTCCTCCTTAAAACTATCTAATTAATGTGAGGCTATAAATGATTATCATAAGCTCTGAATACCTTCAAGTGTTTGAGTACAGTTAGAAGCCGAGGTAGAAACTTATCTTTTATAGAAATGGGATGTTCTGTTTTCCTTCAGCAGAGAAATTATAACTAAGCGAGAGATAAAATCAAACAGTGAAAAAACCAATCTTTTCTTAAGTGTGTAGGGTGTAAATCCCTTTATGGACAGGTAACTTCTAAATCCTGTAATCAGATTTAAGGATTTGGGATTTTACCTGGAAGGAGACTTTAAGCTTCTTGTCAAAAAAAAAATACATATATATAACATCACGGAATCCTACTAAACGTCAACAGATCGTATGAATTATTTTATCAGATCATCATTGTAGTTTTCATGGAGTAAATTTCTCATCAAAATTGAAATTTAAAAACCATGGAATTCAATAATGAAAACATTCTGATTGTATGGACGAATTCCCTGTACACTCCGCCTCAAAATATTTTTAATGATTTATAAAACTAGGGAAAACACTATAATGATTTGTAACTTATTTTGAAATAGAATGATAGAAATCAAAACTATTTTTTACCTTCATACATTCTTTCTAGCTCTATTTGCTGTGTTCGTATTAAAATTTGTAATCATTTTAATTAAAATTAACCAATTGTACATATACTTTTTTTTAAGAATTCGGAAATTTGATTAAATGTTTTGATTGGCTTCGCAAAGCGCAAATCTGACTTATACATGAAAACATTCAACTTCTAAGGAACATTATGTTTGATTTTGATTTTTTGTTTACAATAACTGTAAACTAAAAATGTATAACTCATGGAATTTGGGGAATATTCTTGCTTGGTCAAACTAACATAGCCAGAAGTAGTGAAAAAAAAAGAATGAATTGTAAAGCATCGTATAAGAATAAGTTAAATGCATTTCTCATAATTAGAGACGGAATTACAGCTGCATTATGAAATACACCGAAGTTTATGGTAATTGCGGTAAATGTGGTCTCACTGCAAATTGCTACCAACTCAAGATTTGCTACCGAGCCCGCAAATTTTGAGCTCTTGAACTTTTGTGGGTGGCTGTATTTGCGGAAAGGAGGAAACATTTTGTCACCGGAGATACGGGAAATTTATTAGAATCATTAGTCGTCTATGGTTTCATGAATTCGCACGATTGCCCTATCAGTGTCGGTGAATCCGCGAGTGTAGATTCTGGTTCCAGGAATCCGTTATGGGAACAAGCAAAACAGGTAGGTGAGTACAGGTATCTGCTAAACGGGCCGAAACCATAAATGCCAACACCCATCGTGTTCGAATTTTCTGTGAAATCCTTTTCACGCGTTTGGTTCCGCGACTGCGAGGGAATGGGTCGTTTCACAGGATACAAGGCACTGAACAGGGACCAGTTTCCATGCCACCTCATCCTCATTCTCATACGGCATACGATTTTGACCTGCAGCAGCAATCCCATGGTCCATGGATCCTCTCCTCTTTTCAGGAAGCACAAAGCTGCCTCCATTATGCGTCGTGGCTTCAACGGCCGACTTCGCCCATTGTGCGGATGATTTGGAACGGTGAGCCTTCTTTCTCCGGATTGGCGAGAAGATGTCTTCATTAAGCTTCTCAAGATCTGCCTAAAATTTACTGCATGTAGGGATCTGACAACTATCTCTTGTCGGTTGACCTTTGAAAAGAGATTTACATTTTTGACTCTCTTTTTATGCGAGTTTTTTTCTGGAATTAATATGGTTTTACTATTTATGTGTCGATTTTTGAAAGCTTCAGAGTTTTGATAGAGTAGGATAATTTTACAAATTTTATTTTGTTTCTTATTTAGTTGTAAATTTGAGGTATAAATCATAATTTATGCGGCATGGGAGTAAATCTGGGTTTTCGAGGTGAAGAGGATGTCTTCAGCAGAAGCAGTCGGTGAGAGATAGGCGAGCCGTAGATGGAACTGAAGGCGAGCCGAAGACGAACTTGAAGGTGAGGACGTAAGTCGTTGAAAATTGAAGTGACGTAGCTTTGATGAACCGTAAAAAGAGCGTATAATGCTCTAAAAATGGCGTATCTCAGCGAATTCCTGTAAATAAGCATTTTACGTCAGCAAAAATCGAACGTGTTTTTCTTTGCTGTATAAGAGTGTCGCTACAACGAAGATGAAACGAAAATCGGACGGATATCTTTAAGCAGAATGATTGATTTGCTTAGAAACCTTACGGCTACGGTTACGGCTTTTTGAACATTTCTATACAAAGCCGTGGCTTGACAAAAACAGTTTTTCTGGAATATCTTCATTCGAATTGAAATTGAGTCAAGGATTAGTGATGCATTCGTTTGACACGATTCGGGAAACGAGCGAAATTTTCGTTCGTCTCGGTTTGACAACTTCAATCCGTCGATTGTTCTTTGATCGACAGATGATCAACGCGGAATTGCGAAGGACTTGGATGATAAGATCCAAACGATCTCGGTTTTAACATTTAATAAACTCAAACGTCAAGTGCCCGTAATTCGATTAATTTGCCCATAATATTCGTACGTATAACGAAATATTTCTGAAATTAGAAGCTTCAAATTTCTTTGATAATTTAAAAAGCGATTTCTTTTATTTTAAATTTTGAAGTAAATATAAGAAAATTTAAAATGTTAGTTTTCAAAGGAGATTATGGAGGTTAAGAATACAATGTCCTTATAGTTAACAGTTTTATACACTGCCACCTAAATTAAGTTCCGGTGTGTACGGTAAAACACTAATGGACAAAGTGAGTAATGAGATAATCCTCAAAGAATGTGGTTAAAAGAAGACACTAGTTGACATAAGTGCAAGAAATTCGTTAAGATGGTTTGGGCATATTGAGAGAATGACAGATGATCGACTAACGAAATAAATGTATCAATGTCAAATAAATGGCAGAGTGTCCAGGGGCAGACCGCGTAATGAATGGTTAGAATGTGTGAATGGGACCCTAATTCGAAAAGACATAAGAAACCATAGAAACACAAGAGCTTGCATGAGAAAATGCATGGGCGTGAAGGAAGCTTAAGAGGTATGCCAAGACAGGAAAGTGTGGCGACAAATAGTTTATAAGAAATGCATGAGGAAGAGTGTCAGTGGGGTAAATGAAGCCCGAAACAAAAGACGATGGATACTAATGGGCCCAGGTGGGGAGTTTTATATTATGACTTTGTGAGTCTCTTCACCTGGGGTGATTGCTAGAGAGAATGATCAGCGACTTGGATCAGAGCAGTGTTTCGGAACGAACGTGTTATTTAAATAAACAACACGGGAATTCTTGATCAAACTAAAAATCTATACTCCCTCCCCCACATTAGTCCCTCCCTCACGCTTTTCAATCCAAAACATCACCTTCCCAAAAAGTCCTTGGATGTATTTCTTATTAATCATACGCATTTAGCAGGTAAAGAGATTATATATTTTTTTATTATTAAATATTTTAAACTTTAAAATCGAGACTTAAACGTTAAACGTTAGACTTGCTTAAACGTTAAACGATCATTTTTCAGCAAGAAGTTGGCGAAACCGAACGAGTCAGTCGAGGAACGAGAAATTATTGTGTCGTCGTGAAACACTAGTTATTAAGGATGTTTTTAATCTGTAGGACAGTATAATTATCTTAAGATTGTTGCTCGGATTGTGGTCGCCATATTGGATTCGTGATTTTGAATTTTTAAATTTTGCTATCAAATTCGAAGTCAGCGAAACCAAAAATCCCCTTAATAATCTAAGTACATATTATACTAATTCTACGAAGTCTTGAAATAATAACGGCCATTCTGAATTTTTTTACCTCTAGTTCGAAGTCAGCGACCACGAAACCACTCTAGTTTCATGAAAATGTGTAATTATCTGAGATGTTAGCTGCCATATTGGATCCCTATTTTATTTTCAAAATCTTGACATAAATTTTGAAGTCAGTGCATCCAAAAACTCCCTTATACCAAGATTCATGCAATTATGTCAAAATTTTGAGTGCCATATTGGATCCTCCGTTTTTGAATTTCAAAGGTTGACATCAAATTGGAAATCAGAGACCCTAAAAACATCCTTATACCAAGTTTTATTCAAATCCGAGAAAATATTAAAATTGTTAACGCCATATCAGGTCCGTCATTTTGTATCTTTCAATTTTGATATCAAATTCGAATTCAAAGACCCCAAAAGCCGCTTTTTATCAAATTTGATGCAAATTCGACAACTCTGCCAGGACAAATCATTTCGTGCAAACCATCCCTAGACTAAAATTCGGGTTAAGGCATTATTATGTCATCATTTAAACAATCAGACGTTCTTGCTCTGGGCAAATTGGACAAGTCATTCCAGGAAATCCCTTCCCGGCTTGCAAAAAAACATTTGATCCTTTGAAGTACTACATGTCTTTCCAGGCAGGTTTTCCTAGGATAAGTTTTCCCAGGAAGTCACTTCCAAACTTCAAAAAATTATGTGATGAGTCCTCGTAGAAAAATTCGTCCAGGGAAGTCACTTTTCACCTTCAAGTACAACTTGTGATGCTTTGAATTTTGAAATACCACAAAAATCACTGGATAGGACTTCCTGGGATATGTATAATTTCCAGGACAAGTCTTTCCGAGAAATTACATCTCACTTTAAAAAATACGTTTCGAGGAACCATTGCTACGACTGAACGGGTTTTCCCCGAAAATCACTTCCCGACTTGAAAAAAATATTCGTATGGAACCACACTTCCAAATTTTCGTTTTTCTTCCTTTCCTACTCTTTCGTTTTTAGGTTGGAAAAAGATTTCATGGGAATGCTTGTTTTTTTCAAGCCGAGAAAGGCGAAAGATTTTCTTTGAACACTTGTCCAATATTACCAGAACACTAGAGTCTAATTTTGAAATTGGGAAGGAATGGCCATTATGTCCAATAATGCCTCCACCGGATTTTGGCGAGAAAAGGATGTCCGGGGAAGCCTTGACCTTGGCGAGGATAGTTTCCAGTTTGCATCTAAAAGGTAGACTTTGACTTTTGTTCGTAGGAAGAGATTTTCAGGGATGGCATTGCTTTTGGAAAGTGCTAGGAATACTTGTCCCGAGACTGTCGAGAAGACTTACCTGGTAGGGCGGAGTGAAAATGCTCAAATTAATTCAATCGTCTGTGCTGAGGGAAAATGATTTGTGGGTTGACATCCGAAAGAAGTTCCGCTCGAAAGTTTGAGCGCGCATAGAGCGAGCACCTGTTGGATCTCACGCTTATTCGTGCTCCGCGTTCGGTTATATCGTACACCCGCCACATTTCTGCATAGGAATTTAAAAATTAAGGGTCAAACCATCGACAACTAAAATTTAGTGATTGTGCAGAATTCTCTTTTGTTAAAGCTCCTTCGGCTTTAAAGAACACATTTTCATAAAAATGTTGAAAATGCTCTAACCTATTGAATATTCATTTTAAAAAAGCTGGCTAACGAACAGATCCCTACATTTCAGACCTTAAAACAGTCTGCCAAAGCTCAATTAATTCTGATCATTTTTCGGAAGTTATCATGCCTACAACCTACTACAGACAGACAGACAGACTGCGGACAGAGAACTTCTTACAAAAAAAAAAATTTCTGACTTAGGGGGTTTCAAAATGTGGAGATTTGATGAAAACCGACCAAGTCAAATTTTACATAAAATCAATACCTTCTCATTAGGGTGAAAATGTAAAAATTTAATTGTTTGCTTATATTGTAATGTCATTTTTTACGATTAAAACAAAAACTACGCCTCTCATAAAAAAATAATTGACAACAGATTGATCTTTTTTGGATGGATAATTTTTGTCGTATCATCTTTTTTCGTATCTTGTATAGTTCGACCGCAAAATGGAATTTTTTATTATTTTTATTATGTTTTGTGGGGTCAACATTTTAATTTTCAATTTTTCAAGAAAATTCTGAAAGATGTGACGATCATTTTGTAGGTCTTTCAAAAAGCAACATATACGAATAGCCGTACATAGAATTTTTAAATTTTGAATAAAAAATCGTTCCCAAAATTTTGAAAATACTCTAACTTGTTGAATTTTGATCAAAAATAACTGGCTAATGAATTGGTCCATTTTTAGGGCTTAAAAAGTGTGTCAAAACTCAATCTAGTCTAGACTAGACTACAGACAGACTAAAGACGATTTTGCATACTGTATGGAAAAAATTGAAACACTTCTTTTTCAAAAAAGCAAAATGATAGTATATATTTTTTTGGTTTAAGTCAAAGAAAATTTAACTTGCATGTTTTGCGCAGATTAAAAAAAAAATTACATCAAGTGAAATTCTTTTTGATTTGCTGATTTTTTATTATTGTTTACTATTAAAAACTGTAGATATGAATAATTCGCCCTAATTTGGTAACCGATAGGAACTTTTTTTAATTTTCAAATAAAAGAAAAGAACGAAAGATATTAACTGATTAAAAAAAAACTGCACATTTTTTCGGATGTCAACCCTCAACATTTTGTCACTCATCTCAAACCATTCGATCAATTTTAACATTTTTGCCTGATTATTTATCCTTTGCACTCGGAATGCTTGAATAGAACTTAAGCAAAAACATCTCTCTTAGATCCCAGTTTTTCAAAAGTATTTTCATTATGTCAATTTTTTACGTAATTGAGTATATAGTTGAAAATTAAATTGCTCAAAGGTCTGTAGATTTCCAGGTACACATTCTCATCGTGACACTCACGCTTTAGGCTCGATTTTCGACACGCAGAATCTTATTTTGAACAACGAAAATTTTAATTGTGTCTTGATTTTGTCTTCGTGTCTAAAAAATGTTGATACACTTGATACTCAAAACAATCCTGAATTCACAAAAGTATATATTTTTGAGGTTTGGCGTTTTACAGTGCAGAATTTTCAAATTAATATTTATTTTCTAAGCTACCTCACAATAAAAAGCTACAATAACTTCTTCAGATTTTCTTTCGTATCTTGCGCTGTTGTGCTAAAAACGAGGCTAAAAATAGGATATTTGTTTTCATAGCATTTCCTACTACTAAAAAAACTCCTACTAAAACTCCTAAGTCTTCTTTTAGAATTCTTACGCATCTCGCGTCTTTTGGCGTTATATTAGTATTTTCGATTTTTGCATGATAATTTCGATAAATAATTTCAAAATGACGAGTTCTATCGAAAAATGATTCAAAGAAATTTGGTAGGACTTTTTAAAAGCTGTAATTCTTGCTGGAAACTGTTTTCTGTATCTTGTGCCGTTTTGCTGAAAATTTCAATTTTCGATTTTTGCCTAGCATTTTCGATGGGTAAAATCAGAACCATTAGTTAAGAAAGGCTGGTTGACGAACTTGTTCTTTCTTTTGTGACCCAAAAAAAGTGTGCCAAAGCTGGATTTGATCCGTTCATTTTTTTTTAGTTATCGTGTTTACGGATGGACAGACAGACATACAGGCAGACAGACGTCATCGCCAACACTTGATTTTCGACTTCAGGGGTCTCAAGAGAAATGTCGCACGATTCTAGTACTTTCTACCCATTTTTTTATAACATTAAGTCAAATCCCTTGCGGGATAAATAAGAATAAAAATTGTTCAATTCCAGACACCTAATTTGAAAAATATACATAAATAGATATATAATTTTAAAAATTTTCATCAGATACTGTCCAACTTCAAGGGTCTTGAATAAACTTGGATAAATAAGAAATATGACAAGTGGCTATTTCGCAACTTTGAGAAAAAGTATCATCTCTTATTTTGATATTGCTCGAAGTCGACATTGAAATGAAACTAATGATGGAAACTTTATATTTTTTTACGAATTCACAACCGCAATGAGGGATGAATTTCAAAAAATTATTTCCCATCACTTTTCTTCGAACACATCTTACTTCTCGAAGAAACTCCCCTAAATTCTAAAACCATTTTTCATTTTGTTTTCAGATTCTTCGAAAAACACGAATCATCCACTGTACGCAACTCAAAACTCCATTACTCATCCAACTCTGATCAACATTTTTTGTTCTAATTTATTAGAACTAGAGACCTTAATTATCATTGAAGGAAAGTATAAAATGTACACATTTATTCTTCCATCAGAAATAATAAACATCATCCAGATTCCATATCTGTTCTAAACCGTAAATGTTAATTAGAAAATAGTTTCACCTTGAAATAACGATGTTACACAAATCTTTTTCTAACACCCTAGAATTTTCAATTCGTTCCGCTTTCTTAGGTTCGGAATGTGCCCTGGACTTGTTCACTTTTGGACTATAGAGTATAGACTATAGATAGACTATAGAGAGTATAGAGCATAGAATCCTTTCGCGCGACAGTCATAATTGAAGTAAAGGAAAAGAATAGGAAAAAGCATTCAGAAACCTGTAGAGAGGTCGAATAAGAACTGTAAGATATATAGAATCCAAGAAAAAGATCCAGGGGGCCAGTCAGAGTGTTGAACAAGGACCACGCCCCGAATAGTAGTTTTGGCCTCACTTTTTCTCTCTTCATCTGTCGGGGTACAATAGGATCCTCGATTTTTCACTGTCGACCGGTGCTAGGTCGAAACGAGCCATGCCCGGCACCAGACCGACCCGGTAATCATGTTGTTGTCGACGCCCGCTGCCAATGCTTCTGAAGACTCTGAAGAGTAACGTGAAGGATCGAATTGGCGTTAATTACGTCGCCACCGTGGCGAAAGAACCAATGAACGAACGACCGACCCGTGAAAGTGAGATTATCTTGTAAAAATACAAGAATGTGCCAAAGTCCTTATACGTGTAATCGGGTGCCATTGGATTGGTTATAGGGGTGGATACGATGAACCTGCTTATTGGACGCTTCCTCTCATATCAGATTCGACACTTGTCCTGCGGCACCAACAAACTTTCACTTAAGGAGGTCCACAAACCTCTCATCTCTCAAAATATAGACCTTTTTCATCGATTACATGCGTGAAACGCAACGTGCTTCATCCACTTTAACATGATTGAAGCAAAATTTCGAAACTTCTTAAATTAAGATATTCAGGATATTGCCCGCTTACCGCTTTCATGTAGCCAGATTTCGTCATTATTTCTTCATGGTCTTGCTGGCGAATAATAATTAGAAAGAAAAAAAGCTGAATTAATTTTAAGGCATAAGATTAATGTCACGGAAATGATTTCTTGTTATTTTGATCTATTATCTTGCAATCGTTTTAGTAATGTAGGTGACCTAATTCGGATACTGCGTTAGAGCTCGTTATATCTTTTTCGCTTGTTTAACTTGTTTATTTATTTTTTATCATTGAATAAATCTACATAAAAGTAGGTCTCAGAAATTTAAAAAAAAAATCAACCTTATAACGAGTAACATGCGACAATTGTGACAAGAATCAATCATTCTTTTAATGAGGAATATAAAAGTGGAAACATGTATTTCTCTTTTCACACCCACAAATTTTTTGTATGATTATCACCTTCTCATGCTTTCATGTCTGGGTTCTTTTTATAGTTGCTTTCTGCACTAATTTCCAAGGATAGAATATCCAAAAAATATAATTCAAAATCTTTTATCCTCGGTGATTTTTTCTTGCTCAAACTATTCATTTTTAAAACTGGAAACAATTTTCGTTGAAATTCAACTAAGATCCTTTAACATTTTCCGACTTTTGGATTTACGACATAGAAGACTTTTTCAACAATTTGCTTTTTTATGTTCGACCTGTGGTCTTTCTCAGTGACAAGGAAATCTCTTCAGAGGGCGTTATTGCCCACTGCTTTTCAATGCCATGTAGGAATATATCCCCTGGGAACCCCTATTGTTGAAAATGGTCCCATTTTCAATAGAAAAGATCTATAAAGAAGACATCGAGGAACTTTATTGTAGAATTCAGACTTACAAACCCGAAACATTTCCGGACCAGCAAGAAGCTAGTCAGGCTCACAAAAAGGTACACGCCATAGTAGAGACGTCAGCAATACACATTTTTAAACTCAATTTATTTCGCTCTCAAATATTTATTCAGGAACTAGACTGGAAAATATTTGTGGACGTTATTTATTTTTTAGATGATATTATATTTCCCTATACCTGATTTCGTTCCAAATGATCCGGATTTATGAATTTTCGTAAAAAAGAGCCATAATCTGTATGTGATCATAGTTCGTTATACAGACCTTTATTTGCTAGTGTTTTCTGATTCTATTTTTGTCGTCCTATCTGTTCAATAAATTGAAAATTCGTATCACTAAACTACTAAAATATGCGTCCATATTTCTTAAACAATAATGTTGATTGTAAATACATCCCGTTCTAGTTAAAATAAAGACAAAACATATTTGAGAATAAATCCAACTTGTTTCAACCTAAATCGCAGTTTGGTTCTAATGAAAGTTTATAACAGTTCATAATATTTCGCATTTAATTCAAAGTAAGCCGAATCTCGGTTAGTGAAAAACTCAACCCTGTTGAAAATTAACTCACTATGGTTAAAACTAATCCGTTCTGTTCCAAAATAAAATCATATTGAGTTTTGTTTTATTCAGCTTAAAAAGCACAGTACTTTCTCATAGATCATTCTTTTGTATGTATTGTATTTTATATTTATAATGGAAAAGGGGATTTTGGATTGTAAAAAGAGTTTAAGGGGATGGAAAAGGGTAGTTTGGATTGCAAAGGGAGTCTAAGAGGATAAAGAAGAGTATTTTTTATTGTAAAAGGAGACTGCGAGGATGTAAAAGACTATTTCGTCTGCGCTTTTAAATTGTTATTTGTTTATTATGTATTTATTATTGCTTATTATTATTTATTGTTTAATTTTCAGAAGTCATATAGAAGGTATTTATACAGTTCAATATATTTATTTCATCAAAACGAGATAGTTAAAATATAGGCGTATTTCAAAAACTGAGAATTTGTTTTCTTCCAAACGTTAACAAAATTGTCAAATCTCTATATATCAACATTTTATTTGATCAAAGAGGCCTGCTAAATAGATTAATCGATTTTTTCATTATAACAAATAAATCTAGTTACTAATAATATTGCTATATTCCCAAAATTGAGAAAGCCTCTTTATCTTATAAACGTTAACAAAATTTAAAAATCTGTACACATCATGACTATATTTTGTCATAGAGTGTTTCTAAATGCATCAATCGATTAATCTTGTAAAAATAAATCAATTTTGTAAGTATTATGTTGCTATATTCCGAGCTACATTCCTAATATATTAAAAAACGTTTTGCATAAACGACAAATTGCTAAAGGATGCAAATCTTTGAATGGAGATAAATATAAACATTCGATTGGATTATATATAATCAAACTACAACGTATTTGAAGAAATACCCTGTACAGTTCCTGATATGCCAATACTTCACTTTTTTGGACGAAAAAAAGGACGTATTTGAAGCGTACCGGGGCATGAGGGCGTAAGCACCAAATTTCGGAAAAGCGTCTTATTGACTTAACCTTAAACTAACTGGTTTGACGTTTGACCTAACTCATGTTTCTTTAAAAGATTTTGGGCCCAGTTAAATTAAAAGTGGGTCAAAATGCATGTTCAGTATTCTTACATTCTTAACAATTATGAATGAGGAAGTATTAGAATTGTCAGAAATTTCACACCTCAGTTTTTCAACGTCCGTCTGTCCGTCTGGCCGTCCGTCCGTAACACCATAACTCGGGATGGGGTCAACTTTGCACGTAGCAACTTTGCACGTGCCCAACTCTGCACGTCGGTGGCCAGACGGACAACTGTGCACGTGCACAGTCGTCACTTGGACAACTGTGCACGTTGAATTTTCGACTTGCACAGTTGTCCAAGTACCATCTGTGCACGTGCGCAGTTGTCCAAGTGACAACTGTGCACGTCAAAATTTAGACGTGCACAGATGGACTCTTGTGGACTTGTTCGTGCACAGATGTCACTTTGCTAACTGTGCACGTGCGCACAGATATCACTTGTCCATCTGTTCACGTGCACATATGTCACTTTCCCAACTGTGAACGTGCAAAGATGCCCCTTTCCTAACTGTGCACATGCACAGATGTCCCTTGCCCAACTGTGCACGTGCACCGATGTCCCTTGCCCAACTGTGCACGTTTATGTCCTTACGTAAGGGTTGTACGAGGGTGATCCTTTATATCTACTTATAAGAAATTTTTTACTTATTGAAGATGGAAAGTAATGTAGATTACTGGTCAAATTTTATTTTAATTTATGCCTGAGAGACTATCAGATCATAAACGTTACAAGACGTTTCGACTGCTCGTCGACAGTCCTCATCAGTACAATACTTCTACTGTCAATGTAACCTGTTTTTTAAGCCAAAGAATGCACGAGATGAAAAAAGTCAAGGAAAGAAAAACGTTGCTCTTTGAAAGCCTTAAAAGATTATCATAACAACTTTTTGAATTTTTTTGAAGAATCGAACATTCAAATTTTTATCGCACAAGAAATAATGAAAAATCAAACATTCAATTTTGTGGCCAAATAACTATGCAAGATACGCAAAAGATGAATGAATAAAAATTGTGCTCCTAAAACCGATCTACAAATTTCTTATTAATCATTTTTTGATAATAGGCATAGTTTTTGTTTTACTTGTAAAAACCAATAATAAGAATTTAAAAATGAAATTTTTGAAAAAACGACGCAATCTATGAAAAAAATTAGTAAACAAAAATTGTGCACCTAAAAAACATCTACAAATTTTTTGAAGAGCAAATGTAGATTCACAAAGTCCTACAAATTTTGGTTTCAACCATTTTTCGACAGGACTTGTCATTTTGCTTTCATTTATCGAAAGTACTGTGCAGATTTGAAGAAAATCGAAAATTAAAATTTTTAACCTTACGGTGTGGAATACGAAAAAATATTTCTACAAGGAATTGCAGCATTCAAAAATTCCTAAAAGATTTATTTGATCTATTTTTTGATAGGACTCGTCACTCCGGTTTGATTTATCGAAAACACTATGAAATAGAGTCGAAAATTCAAATTTTGAGCCGAACGACTCGAAATATGGGGGAAAGTTTTTAAAGGAATTTCAGCATTTAAGATTTCCTTCAATATTTCTATAAACCATATTTTGACAGAACTCTTTATTTTTAATTTATTTATCAAAATTATTATGCGAAAATTGAAAATTCCAATATTACGCCGAAAGACGCGAGATACGTAAAAAATTTAAAAGAAGACTTGTAGGATATTTTGTTTTATCCATCAAATATAATATGAAAACAAAAATCCTATTTTGAGCATATCAACGCGAGATATTAGGGAAGAATGGCTGAAGAAAGGATTGTAGCTTTTTATTGCAAGGTAATTTAGAAAATAAATATGAATTTAAAAATGTCTATCAAAAATCTATTGTACACGCACTTAATCACGTAGAAAGTCCGATTACGAAGATGCGTACAAATACTGGGATCTATAAATGAGATCATTTTGATAAAGTTTCTTTCAAACATTCCAAGTGCAAAGAATGAATATCTGGGCGCGAAGCGCGAGATCCGACTGACGCGCTCTCCAGGTGCGCTCAAACTTGCGGGCCGCGCGCGTTGAGCGCGATGAGAATCTTCCCGCGTGGCGGGCAGATTTTTAAAAAGTGATTACACCATTTTGCCGGCTTTTTTCACAATTCAATATAGTCAAGTAATAACTCGGAAGAACTTTCTGTTTTTTTTTTAAATTAAAAAGTTAAAAAGTTAAGCAGTTCTTTGTGTGTCAATGTTTTTGTTTTTGGAGGCGCGCCGCATCATTGACAAGGGGTTTTCTCGGAGGTGGTTGATTATTTTAGGATGTTCTTTTCATGGTTTAATAAACTTAAGTAATAGCTCAAAAGCACCTTTTTTTTTGTTATATTGAAAAATGAAAAAGTTCTACAGCTTTTTCTGTGTCAGGTCTGGCGTTTTTCAGGACGTACCGTTATTTGACAAATGTTTCTTTTTATTAAGGTTGCTTCTTTTTATGTGCTTCTTTAGTGATTCGACAGAGCTAAGTAATAGTTCGAAAGAAATTTCTTGTTTTTTTTTTTTAATTAAAAAATATAAAAGTTATGCAACTCTTTCTGAGTAAAAATTAGAATTCATTGGGACGTGCCGTACCTTTCACAAGAGCTTTTCTCGGAGGTGGTGGCTTCTTTCAGGATCTTTCTTCCATGGTTCGATAGAGCTAAGTAACAGCTAGAAAGCACTTTTTTGTTAAAAAAAATAAATAAAATGCGCTAAAGTTGGACAATTTTTTTTGTGTCTCCTGTACAATTCGAGTTTTTGCATCAACGCCCTTGTGCTCCGGGACTCCTCATTCCGTTAGCATCTACGTATAATTTTGTTTCCTAAATATAATTAGAATTGCAAAAAATTCACAACTAAAATGATTTCTGAGAAAAATGTAATCTCGATGAGGAAGCAATTAATAAAATCTGGTTAAGGATTATGCCGTTACTGTAAAAAATAAACCCAAATTGAGTTTTGATTACTTTCAAGATGAATATAAATACTCGGCTCATTTTTATCGATACACGGCTGTTATGAAAATTAACCAAATTTTAATTAAAAATCAGATGATTCCGATTCAATGTGATCTGAAATCTTCATCTTATTGCACAGGCCGACATTAAAAGTGCAACGTCGCTTCATTTACCATATATTTTTGGTGGCCAAATCCGAATCCGAAATATTTCTATATACTTCTTCTGTTATAGATCGTTGCATCTCATTTTAGTTCCCAATTTAGTCGTAAAATGAATAATTAATATTTCAAACTGTATACTGGAAACAGGATCATTATCTGAGCGAAATCAGCCTTTTTCATAAACGTTAATTTTTTTTGTACATGGGAATAAATTCTTTCTTCGTTTACCTTGAACTTTAATTTTCCTGTTCTTTCAAACTCTATTCAACCTAATGCTGACTGTGTACTTGTCTATAGTTTTGATTCAGCGTCACTTCAAGTTCATACATCTTTATAATGACCGGTGGCATTTTAAAGTGACTAACATCATAATTTACTCTACAGTCTACGTGAATATACCGATCTATCCTATGCAATTTGAGCGTGTCCAACTTTCCGGTAGATTAGCGAGATGGCAATCGCGCTCCCGTAACGATTACATCGAGTCAGGGAAGAGCGGCGAAGGTGTTTGACGCAGCAAAGAAGAATCAATTTTGGTTTTTCTTGTGGTCGGCAGAATGGTGCAGGTAGAACAAATACGAAACAAAGGCTGGAGTGACTTGCAAAGCTGAACGGCTTGCTTGGTTCTTCCCTCAACGCTCATAAAGCCTTCGCGAGGCCGCGAGGAAAAACGGGCTCGATCGACGGACCCGCTCTCCAGAGCCCTTCCGATTCGCCACGATAGTCGATGAGAGCCGAAGGCCCTAAGAGAGAAAGAGAGAGAGAGAGAAAGATGGATAGGGGCATTTATTATGCCCCGGCAGGGAGCTCTCGGAGCACGATATTGAAAAATACATTTTAATAAACTACCTATCGTAACTCTATATCACGAAATTGGATCGATAAAAATCTTTCATGTTTTTATTAGATCCATCAAAATATGCATGAGACTTTAAAATACATTCATTATACAACTTGCAAACATAACTCAGGTGAATCACATATATTCACAAATTAGTCCATACTTTGGCTGTAGACATGCAGTCAGCTAAATGCATCCTGGGAAGAAAGTTTAGAATACAGTTGAGGAATCAAACCTTTTCAAAGAAAGAGAATTTGAAAACGTTCATTTCAATTAGGAAATGATTGCGGTAATTTAGTAAATAGGGTTACAAAACCCAGCTTAAGAACCGTTTTGAACAAAGTTAGGATGAGTGTGATTTCTTGTGTTTAAAAGGATGATTCTTGGAATCGAATTAATTGCTTTCGAGTCAGAGGAATATTTTGGAAGAAGAAACACCTTGAAATTCGTTTTCTATTATTCAAATGAAAAAAAAAGGTAAAAGATTGGAGGGATAAGGAGGCATAAAAGATATTTGATGTTTAGAATACCTGGCTTTCTTCAGCCCTTTTCTGTTAAAAGATCTATGAAATACTTAATCATTGAACTTCTTTTGTGCTTTATGCTAGGTCATTCAGTAAGCTTTAGAAGTTCATTGTTTGGTTCAGTATAGATATAGTTCTAGAATCTAAACCTGTAGATTTTTTCCCAACATCTGGTTCAAGTCATGTGTTTGAATATTTCCGATTCGTATCTATTTCCCCTAGTTTGCCATTTCCTTTATGCTCTGCTAAAACAAAAACGGGACCTAAAATAATATCCGCTTTAAGAGGATCATCGAAAACAATGTCTTCCTGCTCAAGTGTATTTCTTTCCAAAATCAAAATGTTAGAAGTAGTTCACTGATTAGTTATTTTTGATGAATAGAGATCTCTATTAGTGGATGGATGCCAAGGAATGAGACCATTCTGAATTTCACTTTCTCTGTTTTCCAAGGTCTGAACACCTTAAGTGTTGTCGGCATTGTTCGCGACAATCCTTGAGTAACTTCAGCAGAAGAAGAATCAGTTTTGGATAAACGAACGCAGAGACAATAATTCCAAGTCAAACGATCGTTCAAGAGCGCTTCTGGGATGAACCAACAAGATCAAAGTCGGCATCTAGCACTATAATATTCTTGAAGTTTTCACGGATCCAAGCTGCATTCGCGCGTGGTTCATTGCGAATAGTTGCCTATCGGCGGAAATGAATGACCCTTTACAGAAAATCTATGAAACTTTCATATCCTTTACTCTCTTTGAGACGATTGGAAGCTATTCAAGCGTTTACTCAGAAGAACTCAATTCCTTCTGCTGAAGATCCGGAAGATTATTCCGATAATATAGGCGAACGCAAATTCTATTATGAAATACATTTTTAATTAATGATCCATATATAATCTAACAATAATGTAAATAATCCACCTGGAACAAAATCAACTCATACAAAAAGGTGACAATAATTAGTAAATTCACCTTATCCATAGTTCCACAAATCCTTACCCCGAAGCGTTCTCACGATCGTTTGTTTCAGATCAAGCTAAACAAATTTCAAGCCCTTAAAAACCCAATCCTTTAGAATGAACACTTGATTCTTTCAATGCGGCATGCCTCGTACACGTTGTCGTCAACACTCTCCCACATGACGTGGGTTGTAAACGAATTTGTTCCGTCGTGCGCCCTTTCAGAACCTAGTCCCGAACGAGTTCATTTCCAAGGCGGGTCCTGGTTTATGACACCCCTTCGGTACCAGTGAAACCGCAAAAGCTTGGGTATCCTATTACATCTTGCTTGCAAGTTTTTCGCGTGCCCAACTGCCCATGTTGCCCCGTAGCGAAGTGCCTACAAGGCTGAGTTAATAACACCGAAGACCGGGTCCGAAACGTGGTTGGTCGACCACGCTTGCCATGCCTATATATAGCAATTAGGCCGCGGAACGTCTTTATCCCGCCGGGGCCGTCGGGGATGAGCGGCGGCCTTCGCAACTGTGATTAGAGGACATACGTATACCGCCAGAGAGTCTGAAGGGCCCCCTTCCTTCTTCTGACGTCAATGACTTTGGTTAGAGTCAGCAAAAGCAGTTTACAATATTCTTTCAATTCAATTTTCTGAGTGAAAAAAGGAACGTTATGTTGCTTATGATTTCTATTTTTGAATAGGGAAAACAAGAAATATATTTTTATACTAGACCCAGTTGGGAGTGAACAATCAATTTTAGTTGTCTACGAATCGGGATAAAAGATAAGAAGAATGTTAAGGTAGGGAATAAAGAGAAGAGAAAGTCGAGAACTTGGGTTATGGCTGCTAAACTAAATATATTATTATAGATGAAATGAAAGTTAGGTTAGTCAAATTTATGGAAGAAAAAAAAGATAAGATGAAAATAATGGTCGGTAGAACAGGTGAAGAGAGGACACAGGGTAAGATAGGAAGATGAGGACATATTTAGTAATTCTGTAGGCTAAAATAGAGGACAAGATTGGTGAGATTTTAATTCTAGGTGAAATAACAAAAAGGCTTACGTAATAAGAATAGATGAAGACTTAGAAAGAAAATTGTTTTTCAGATTAAATATGGTAGTCAATAACGGCCTATGGTGGATAATATGTATATTGTACACCTTCTGAGTCTTGTGACATAGTGTAGAGAGGAAATTTTCAACGAAAGAAATCCAATTATATGCGTCTTTTAATGACCTCATGGTAGCTTTTTCTCCTGTAAATAGAGAGACCATTTATGAAGATCAAGTTGTGTCCTGAGCTAGATTGAGCATTATTTACAACTGGAAGCTAGGAAGACATCATTTCCCGTGCATCCAGTTTCAGGAAATATAGTTACCAATAATGTACAATGATAATTTCATGCTAGTATATAAGCAAATTACTATCAGCATCAACGCACCCTACCATCCTTGATTCCAGGAAGAACTTCGTACCAGAGTAAGCTTTCAACTCCGAAACTCATAACCTCATGAACAAGTTTCTGAAAGTGATTACGCAGGTGCAAGAGTTTCCAAGTACAGGGTGTTTGGAGTGCTACCAGTTTCACTCACATGAAAGGATACTTACCCAAATTATGTACCAGCGCAACATTGTTTCCACATATCCAGTTATCCATTAGTGCAATTGCAGATATTTGAACAATTGGAGAAATTATAAAAATTGAAGATGAAGGAATGAACGAATCATCAATATTCCTTTGAATACTTATGCCAATATTTCCGTAATTTCGCAGGTTCCTTATATACAATTCTCATAGGTAAAACATTCAGGAGAGTGTTCTTCGGGCACTCGGGATCAGTGCAAATTCCGGGAGAAGAGGGGAAGCATACTGCCAAGAGTGGAGTTCGGGTCCTTCTTCGGAGGTCTTCGAGTTTCTTCGCGTGGGGCGAGGCCACCATGTTGCTTCCAAGTCTCGTCATCTCTGTTACTCTGCCTGGAAGTGCCTCGCGTTCACCTCTATCGTGTTGGTTCGTGGGGCTCGGCGTGCGAGCATCGGCCACCTTGGGTCGCCCCCGGGTGGCGAACGGACCAACCTGTCTGCCTGGTTTGTGTCTCGCGCCACCTCCGTAAAGAACCCTACCTTTGCCTCTCGCCACAACGCCCCACGCCATCACCACCCCTCACCACCTTTCGTCTCACCGTCCTCCTGTCCTTCCTTTCGTACTACCTTCCGTTCTATTCTCGTTCGTCTTTTGACTTCAAAACCTTTTCTAAATCGCAGAATCGTTTGTAACTTCGAACCGTCAGATTTTCCCGGGCTTAAGAAGTCAAACTCTAGGAAAAGCATCTCTAGGCTCGAGCTGAAAACTATTATGTAGCTACGGACTGTTACCTCCTAATTTTTGACCTTCTCTTTATGCTCGGAATACAAATGGCATTTATAAATGACGGTTCCCAGTCATTAGTATAAGTCATCGATTATGTATCTGCTACATTTCAGAGAAGGTTACCAAGAGTAGAAGGAGGATAGGCTTTGATGATCCGAAGAGGAGACAGTACAACATGTGATTGAGGGAAAATATTTATATATGATTGGAGTGTGTTTGTCGTAAACGTCGGAAAGTTTAGAGGAGGTGAGAGAAGATGTAACCGGATAACGATCGAGTGACGATTCATGCAGTTGGGGGTCTTTTCGGCAACCAACTGAACCTTCATAGCTGTGTGCTACAAGCTGTCCTTTTCCCACGCCCGAGTGTCCGAAGGCCTGTAATAATAAGAAGTGCCGCGGTATCTGGACACTCCTGGCAATCTTCGCCGTCGGTAGATATCGGTCTCTGTCTGAAAATCCCAGGAAACGAGAAACAAATTATCTCGTCAGAGGGATACTCTGGCCGATGCGACGACGAGAGGAGTTCACGGGTAGAGATGATTGGATGGAGAGGGATGCGAGGAGAGTAACTCAGGACCATTCAGCCTCTTTCCTTTCCCTCCTTCACGAAACCTCTTTCTCTCTAACTAACGAACCCAGTGACTAGCGCCCCGCGTGTCGGTTCAGGCGGCTCCTTTCTTACCTGATCAGTGAAGACGCGCACGCACACGCTCTCATTCCCGTGTAGGCACACGCGAGCCCGTCACGCCACGACTAAAAGTCCGGGAGAAGGACGGCGAGAAGGCGGTTAATGAGCTTGAACCGCGGGGGGCCTAAAAACGTGGACGTAAAGGTCCGACTTGGCCTCCCCGAGGCCCGTCCTATTCCGAGAAGTCAAGAATTGCATCGTCGATGTTAGAATTATGCCGCTTCTAAAACACGTCCGGTCTTTCTTTCGGCTCGTTTGACCGTTCTAACGATCTTGTTAAGCCAACCTGCGAAAAATGGCGACTACACCCAAGGATGATGGAATAATCGAGAATCCTGATTGGCGAAGAGCATCTTCTTTCGCACACCTTTTACATTCTCGAATTAGCCTTCGCACCTGAAAATTTTAATAGATTTTACACTCTTCTAGCATTTCTGCATTAATCAGCATTATTCATGCTGACTAGGTGATCAGAGCTACATGTTCGTGGACGAGCCAAAGTTTCGTTGCAGATTTCCAGTAAGGACATCATTCTAGACATCAGTCAGAATTTATTTATCAAGCGGCTAGTTCTCCCGACGATTCGATATCGAGTTGTATTTGACGGTTTCGGATATGAGAGAAAAACCGAGTTGCCAAAAAGATCAAAGGTGGACCGCTTGGGGCCTTGGAGTAAATTTTACCCGCATGACTTTGTGCGAGATCTTTTTCTCTGAGATTTATCCTCCAATGGTTGTGGGAGAAAGACAAAGCTAATGGATAAGGAGGAACGAAACTAATAAAAGAAAGAACTAATAGAGATATACGTCTGAACGGAGAGTGCACGAGATAAGGTATGGACGGTGGAGAGATTGAGAGAAGGTATGGAAGTGGAAAGAACTAAGAGAGGAGGACGAAGGATTTTGCGAGAGTGGGGCCCCCCGATCAGCAGGTACTCGCGTAAGACCCCTTTGGAAGGGCTCGTCATTGGTTCGAATGTTTCTCCCACCGGCGAGAAGAGAAGGGAAAGGGCTCCTTTCCATGACTGTATTATACCTTCCTGGGAGCAGAATGGCCAGCGCGAAGGACCAAAGCCGCGAGACAAGGTATCCCCTTTCGACGTCGATGATGGGTCTATTTCGAGGAAATCACTGGAACGCTACCGGCGAGTCCCATCGACTCAGCCTATTAGTTATACGTGTTCGAACGTTCTTCCACTGGTTGGTTGGTTTGCTGTTATAACGATCCTTATTATAAACACTCACACTTCTCTCTCTTTACGCCTGGCTCTCTCTCTCTCTCTCTCTCTCTATGTATCTATCTATCTATCTCTCTCTCTCCTCGAGTAAACGGTGCCGGCGAGCCAAGTGATTAATAAGGAAGGCTAGTAATCCGACGATCAAATACTTAAATCTTCATCTTACGACCACCGATTCCAAGATGGGAGATTTTAGATATTCCCTTTTCCTTCAGTAGGAATAGCTCTTCTTTATAGAGAGATCGGTTCTGAGAATTTAAGGTTTTATGGATATGTATACTTTAATTTATGAAATTGGATAACCACCTTTGGGTGTCAAAACAATTTACATATCAAAAGCCAATGTTTTAGAGTTTTAGTCCTTCTCCCTAATATTCCAATATATATGGATATTATGGGTGTGATGTTTATTTCTTATCAAAATGTTGAGATGTTTCAGGTATATGGTTCTTGTGTCATAATTAATGGAAATTGTTAGAATAAGAGGTAGTGGTTTTATCTTCAGTTGAAACTTAACAGAGATTTTAAATCATGATTGGTACTTTGTATACAAGTGTCTTTTTTTAATTTTAGGAGAGTTTAAGTCTGTTGAATCCACTTCAATATTAAGTGGAAGCAGGCCAGACATTGTTGATTCCCAGAAGCTGGAGAAAACATATTCAATGTCTGCTACTTGTTCTTGCGGCCCTTATAGAAGCATATGCGAAGAGTGGAAGGACCAACATAGGCTTCAAAGTGTCACACGTCGGATTTTACGGATGAGTGTCACTTTTTTAGCGGCCTTTGATATGTTTTTCATACAGGTAGCTTCAAGGGCTGAATTTGTAGAAATTGAAACCATAGAACTACTATAGAATAGTCACCCTGGACCCTGCTGTTTGGTCAACTAGAAAGAGATATTTCATTCTCTTGTAGGCAGGGATAAATGGCTTACACCTCTGTGCTATATGGCGAACTACAAAAGGTACAAGAGTACAAAAACGATACGTATTATATTGAGATGACTCAATATGCATATAAAAGATATACCTATATGTACCTTGTACCAGAATGTACCTGTGTCTGAACAGCACCCAATAGAGATGTACATTTTTATTTCTGAATTCAGTTTTTTTTTAATGACTCAAAATGTTCTTTATTCAACTACGAGAAAATAAATTAAAATATAAAGTCGATAATACCTTTCCTTATAAGGAAACGGGTTGAAAAATTTATTATCATTTTTTTTGAATCAGCAAAAAAGCAAAATTTAAAAATTGTAAATATTTGAAAGATTTTTTAAAATGAAAAAACTTACAAATGAACTCAAGAATATGTGCTGAACTCAAAATATTTTTAATACAGACGTAATCCCTTAATTCTTTGTTAACTTTTTATAAAATGTGACTTGAAGCCTACTTTTTGAAAAATTAAAAAGAAAATCGACTTGTATTTCTTAATTTTTTGAATACATGATATATCGCTTGTTTTGATTATATATAAAGTATTAGAAAATTATATAAATACATATATGAATACAAATGAAAAATCGAGCGTGAAGACCATACAGAGAAAACGTTTCTGGCGACTTTTACCATATTATATGGATTTGAGGGGACGAGTGATAAATATGGAAATTTTGTAACAAATTTTATGACAGATTTATCCATAAACATATATAGTGTAACTGTTATGGAGGGCAACGATCCCTCAAAATTGGTTTCGAATCTGAAAAAAATTGCATATTTTCTTTTTTTGAAATTTTGATATCAATAGGTGTCCCTGGCCATCGAAATTTCTAACAACAATAAAATCTACTATACAACTGTGATATCTTTAATTTTTAATTTCTCGTAAACGAATAATTTTTTTTGCATTAAACAGTTTTTATTCTAATTCAGCATCCCCATATCTCATGAGAAAAATGTTATTTTCGCAAAAAATTTAAATTTTAATCACTATTCAACGTTTGTCTGATGTGAAAATACTGATTTCGATTTTCCATTTGATATATTATTACGATGTTTAAACTATTTTTTATTTATACATATATTAGTTATGTAAATGAATGTTGCATTTTAAATAAAGTGAGACGATGATAAAATTAAATTAAAAAATTCCAAGAATTTCTTTCGGAAACATTTTTCAAGTCTTAATTCTCGATAATACAAAATGTGTAGTTTTTAAAATTGTAATTTTAATAATTAATGAATTAATTTTTTTACCAAGTGGTACAGTGCATCCTGTACTATTTTAAACTGTTTATCCTACTCTTTTAAAGTCAGTTTAACTCACCTAAACACAAAATAGTAATTTCAACAAAATTCACCGACGAAAAGCTGCATTTCAATTTATAATAGTTAGAACTACTGGTTTAGAGAGTTCTTCTAACGATCCACTTTTTCCGTATTTTTTATACATTTCCGATACCTCACCTGTATTATTTCAGAAGCCCTTATTTTCTTAAACAAATTAAATTTGTTTAAATAATATTTTTTCAGGAAATTACCAAATTTTCTCTCTTTGCTGCTATAAATATTCCAGATAGTGATGACTGAAAACATGGATTTTTTCATATCCATGAATTGTTTAAACAATTGTATATATTATTTATTCTCGGTATTTGAACGTATAGCTTCAAAGCAGTGCAGTCTCTTCTTGTTTTGGTTGACTTTTTCTCCTTTTCTCCCTCTTTTTTCATTTGGTTATTTTTGTCTCTAATGAGCCGAAAAGTGAGGTAATTTAGAAGTCTGTTTTTTTAATTCTGAATCATTTTCATGCTCATTTTGCATAAAATTATTCATGATAAAATAGATTTCTGTTCGATCTTACATTTTTGTATTTAGGGGTATTTTTCGGGGCACAGTGGGGTTGTTTTAGGGGTGATAAACCCATCTTATTGATACACAGAATTCCCAAATACACATAAGTTCTTCTAAAAAAACCCTAAAAAGTAATTTTTTCTGATGAAAAATACATGGAAAATTTCGAGTGTCCGGCGACACCGGTTAAAATAAAAATTTCGAAAAAAATTCCAATTTATTTTTACGGATTTGGAACCGAATTGAGGGGATTCTTGCGCTCCAGCACGGGGCATTTAGTCGACTGAAGTAAAATAGATGGAATAGAAGGCAGTTTGTCTTAATAACAAAAGAACTTGAGTATAAAGACAGAATATCAATTAATTTTGATTTATTTGCTATTATTTCTTTTATATGCTGGAGAACAGTAAAATAGTAAGATAGTTGTGAAATAAAGCTAATAGATTTGAAAATGATCAGTTTTTACGTATTAAGTCAAGACTGGATACAATAAATGCTGGAAGTACCTCTAAAAGGAGTACATAAAGTTACACTATGTACCATAAGAAAAGTTGATTCTCGTAGGAAGTTCATCTTTCAGTAGTTGCTTGTATTTTTTACTATTTGAAGAAACTTACGGTAACTAATGTCAAGAATTAGTTTGATTATATATATTTTTTGGAACATTTACAAAATTTTATCGAATAGCATAATTCTCATTTCAGGAGATATCAATAACAATATCATAACATTTATTTTATTACTGAAGGACTGAAAGTTAAAAAAATAACTTGATAAAAAATTCACATGGAAGCAGGATAATCGAAAAGTATCCTACATTTGAGTTCCACTGCATGATCGCTATTAAAATTGGCTAAAAAATCCAAGATCTTACTATATAGAGTCGAGACCAAATTATTTTACTGAAGTTATTTAGGGTTCATCCAAAAATAACGTAAGACGATTTTGAGAGATGGTTGATATGGTAAAATCTTACTATTATTTCATGAATTTAAAAAAAAAATGTATATTTTAATTAGGAAAAGATTTTCGTTTAAAATCGAAAAACAGTTTAATTGGACCAAAAAAGACAAATTTTTATAAATCAGTCCCGAAAATAGTTCAATCTTAAACTAAAAAAAAATTCCTTTACAGTTTACAACCCAAATTTGCATTTTAAACCAAAAAGATTATACTCCTACCAAAAGAGATGAATATTTAAATAAAAAAGACGAACTTTCTACTAAAAAAGACAAATTATCAACAAAGTGCATACGTTTTTAACCAAACATGTGAGTGAATTTACATCCAAGAAGATTAAGATGCTACCAAAAGGACGAATTTCCAACGAAATACATCCATTTTTAAAGAAACAGTTGAATTATCAACGAAGGAAATGAATTTTCTGCAAAAAAATGAATTTCCAATAAATTATATAAATTCTCAATTGAACAGTTGAATTTCTTAAATAAAAATAGCAATTTTCACACTAAAATAGAATGGTCAACTTTTCATAGAAAATTAATTTTAAATAAAAAAAAAAAGAAAGAAATTGACAACAAAAAGGTCAGTTTTCAGTCAAATACTAGAATTTTCAACCAAATAGTTCAATTTTCAATTAGGAAAATTAATTTTTAAAAAAGAAGGGCAATAAATTAGTACAACTTTTAACCAAGGAGTTGAATTTTTAACCTAAGAAGATGAATTTTCAGTAAAAGAAGTAACAGCTAATACTTCAACCAAAAAATATTTGAATTTTAAATCTAATGCAGTTGATTTTAGGCAAAAATAAAAAAAAAAATTTCCACTAAATAAGTGAATTTCCAACCAGGAGGATGGATTTCCTACCTAAAAATACGAATTTTTGACAAAATACATGGATTTTTAAGCAAATAGTTGAATTTTCAACTGAAAGAGGTAAATTGTCAACCAAGAATCGAATGGTTGAAATTTCAGTTATGAAAATTAATTTTTATCAACAAAAAAAAAAATTTTTTACAAAATAGTTTAGTTTTCAACCAAAGAAATGATACCTATAATAAATAAACTTTACACAAAGTAGTTCGACTTCCGAACAAATAGTTAAATTCTTTACCAAATTGTTCGATTTTTGGGCAGAAAATAAAAATTTTCTACAAATCAGCTAGTTGCGTGTTCAACCCGAAAATGTGAATTTCCAACAAAAAAGTTATTTTTCAACCGAAACAGTTTAATTTTTAGCCAGAGAACCAAAAAAGATTAAATTTGTACATAAAATGATGAAATTTCGAACCGAAAAAGATTTAGAAAATTTCATTAGATTGTTGAATTTTCAACATTGTTTCATTTCCAAGAATAATACTATTAAATTCTGAACCGATTAATAACATTTTTAACCAAAAGAAGATGAATTCTTGACAAGAACTTTAATGGTAGACTTTTCAACCGAAAAAAAATAATTTGCAACCAGCAAAAAGGGTTTGGATTTTTTTATTGGGTTCTGTTATTGAATTAGTCCACAGTTCGCATTTAAGTAGAAAAACGAGAAAAAGGGGAAAGACTGTGAAGCTTGCGATACATAAATAGGAATTTCGATAAGTTATAGATTAAAGAATAATAGTTTAAATAAAAATTAAAGTTCATTTCTTTTAGAGAACTGGATGAATGTCAGACTGAGCAACATTTTATGCCCAGAATAAATAATAAAATTGAATTTTTCTAAAACTAAATACTCGTTGTTCCCTAAGTTTATAAAATCTTAGTAAGATCTAATATTATTAGATAAATTACAAGTACAACTGTCACAATTAGCAAAAAAGCCACATACATTTTTTTACATTTTATGTTCTACGCTCAGAAAACGATTTGGTTGAATAAAAAAATTTCTGTTGTTTATTGGACCACAAAATATTTGGTCCAGCCAAACAAATATTTTTTTAACCAAATATTTTGGATGGTGCTGGTGTATTTTGTTTTTGCAACTTGAAAATATCTTAGGTAAGAAATGGTTTTGAATACGTAGTATTCCCCCCCCCCCCCCCACCAACACATTTTACGTAATCTATTCAAACGATTCTTTTTTCCTGGTTTAACATGATCTCAAAAGAAATGGTCTTCTTTAAAATACTTAAATTCTTATTCGCACGTATCAGTTTATAACTGCTTATCTGCTCTGCATGGTTTGAAATCGTGTGTAATTAAAGAAAAAAAGAATATGTATTAAGTCATAAGGTGCACACTGTTCAGATCTTCCCTCGGCCCTCCTTTTCTCCCAAGGGTTCGCGTTGGCAGCCCAGCACGAAGAGAGCATTATATCAGTGCGTCGAGATTAATATTACGAGGTAATAACGTCTTAATTGGTGCGATCGCTTTCGCATTCTCTCCGTTGTCTATATATTTCATTTCAAAGGATACCGAAGCTAATCGAAGAGGGGAGTTGCTCGCTGCTATCGCGAACGCAAAGCCGATTCGTTCTACTCGAACAACGTACATATATCTTTTCTGATTCAATACTTTCAAGAGTAAGCGTGAGCGGCAGTCCATAAACTACGTTATCAATTTGAGGGGGAGAGGGGGTCGCGCTAAGAACTATGGTTGATAACAGGGGGAGGGGGTCAGTGGAAGTAATGTTACGAACTTAGTAAACGTTTAGTATGTTTCCTGATCGATGATAAATTTCAACAATGTTTGCGGATTCTATGAAAATGAGTTTGAAAATCACTTTCACGTGTGAAATGAAATATGCGAGATGTATGACTTCACACACTTTCCCCTACTCATCTCTATTATTCCTTTTTAATGAAATCTTCCTTTTTGGCCCCGCGTGATACTTTTTCCATTGTTCTCAACATGGAGAATGATACTTCGATAGACCCCCCCCCCCTAAACGTATTACGTATTTTGTGAATGACCCCATAGGACCCAATAAGTAAATACAACTATTTTTGCTTGAAGAGACTACCATTATATTTTTGTTACGGGATTCATCTTCTTTGGCGAAAAATTCAACTACTTGGTTGAAAAATTAACTAATTCGTTACAAATTTCTTTTTTTTTGTTAAAGATTCCTCTCATTGGATGAAAAGTTAACTATTTTGTTGGAAGTTCGTCTCATATTGTTATTGAAATTTAATGTTTTTAACTGAAACTGTAACTATTTGATTTCTTGCAGAAAATTTAGCTTTTTTAATTAAAAATGCAACTACTTGATTCCAAATTTTAGATTTATAGTTGAAACTTTAACTATTTGGTTGAAACTTTATGTATTTTGTTAAAAATTCGTCTGTTTTATAGAAAATTAATTTTGTTGTTTGAAAAATCATCTTTTTCATGAAAAATTTAACTTTTTGTTTGAATTCTTTTGTTGAAAACTCATTTCTTTTGTTGAAGATTCATCATTTCGCGAAGAGCGCGTATGAGGCTCTAGTTTGGTTGAAAATTAATATTTTCAATTGGAAATTTATGTTTGGGAGTGATTTTAAAACAATCTATTTAACAATCTATTCAGTTGAAAATTAATTGGTTTTTGTCGAGGATTCAACTATTTGCCAAAAATTCGTCTTCAGTGGTTAAATTCAGCAGTTTTCGATTTCAAATTAAAATCTTTTTTGGTTGCAGATTCATTATTTTCGTTAAAAATTCAACCATTAGGTTGTCAATTAGCTTTTTTGTTGAAAATTCATATTTTCGGGTTAAAAATTCAACTGGTTTGTTGAAAATTCGTCCTTTTGGCATGAAAATTGTACAATTTAATAAAAATCAAACTATTTGGTTGAAAATTAACTTTTTCCTTGAAAATTCATATTTTTGGTTGGAAATTCAACTATTTGGTTTAAAGGTGAATGTTTTATTCTAAATTTAATTAAATGGTAGAAAATTAAATTATATTGATTGAAAATGAATTTTTGTCAAAAATTCATAGCTTTTTTGAAAATTCAACTGTTTTGGTGGAACATTCAATTATTTAGTTAAAAAATAAACTTTATGTATATGAAAATATAACTGTTTGGTATAGAAAATAAACTTTTTGGTTGCAAAATCGTATTTTTGGGTTGAAAATTAAACGGCTTTGTAGATAATATCCCATGTGGAAATCGGCCCAACTTATAATTGGGCGCCAATTCGGCCCCAACTGGTTAGCCCAGATAACAAAAAGTGAAATTAATTAACAGATTATTTTAAGTATATGAGTAAGTAGATGTAATCCCACCCGAATCCTGAAACTTTTCCAATTATTCCGACTTTTTAATGATCAAAATCTATTCTAATAAAGCCGATCAGTGTTTGACGTCTTGATTGGGCTTACGTTGGGCATACCCATAGATCGCCCATAGTGGACGTTCTGCATTAATTAACAGATTATTTTTATTATATGATACAAATCCTGAAACTTTTACATTTACTCAGATTTTTTTATTATCAAAACTTATGTTGATAAAGCCGATCAGTGTTTGGCGTCTTGATTGGGCTTACATTGGGCATACCCATAGATCACCCATAGTGGACGTTCTGCATTAATTAACATATTATTTTGATAATATGCGTAAGTGGATTCAATTCCACCGAAATCGTGAAGCTTTTCCAATTATTCAGAAGTTTTAATTATCAAAACTTATGTTGATAAAGCCGATCAGTGCTTGATTGTTCTTAATTGGGCTTAAATTGGGCTTACCCATAGAATGCCCATAGTGAGCTCTATCGGAGCAAACCAGTCTGGATTCTGAAAACAAAAAGTAACCCCAGTTATGTCGATAGAGGGCAGTAGAGAGTTAAAATGTCGGATGTGGTCTGCTGCTACTTACATCGCTAAATTTATTTTAAACTGCATCCGGTTAGAAATAAATATGAATCAGGATAATTGTGATAAGAAGCGCGGTGCAAATCATAAAATACGCATACCGATAACATTTTCAAGTAAAACAACAATAAATAAACATTTGTTTTAAACTTAGCATTTTGTAATTTTGAATAACCCGCCTGTATTAGTAAACGTGTGCGACTGCGCGAGCCGCAACGCCGCAGACGGGCTCTGTCGTCTGCATTAAAGCAGTCGCGCACGCCATTTTTTCTTGAAGTCGAGTCCGATGACGCTTTCGTAAAATCAGACTATTTTTACAAAGTTCTTCCGGTTTTTTATAGTAAAAATAAATAAAATAAGTGACTGCCTTTGTGTTGTTTCTCATTCTCAGTTGAGTAATCGTATTAAACCAAATTTAATGCAAAAACACCACGTCAGATGCTTTCAGGACTGAGCTGACTGTTGGAAGAGACTGGGACGGAGGTCAAGAGGAATAACAGGATGCTGAAAGTTCTTAAATCATTAAAAAGTGTCAAATTTAAAGAAAATAAGAACAAATATTTATTATTTATTATATTTTTAATGTTATGAATTCAATAATTGTACCTTTTTTCATTAATTGGGCATAAAGTGGGCTGCCCAACTAAGGCCCAGCTATTTGCCTCAAAGTTAAAGAAAATAAGAACAAATATTCATCATTTATTATACTTTCAATTTTATGAATTCAATAATTGTACCTTTTTTCATTAATTGGGCATAAAGTGGGCTGCCCAACTAAGGCCCAGCTATTTGCCTCAAAGT